>JBBPTY010000347.1:0-20007 GCA_038094335.1 Tylopilus aff. striatulus | reverse complement strand
CGTGTTCATGTACAGGCAACTTTGAGCTTACCCTGTCTAGGTGCAAACCGAATCCACGTTCGAGAGATGTCTGCACCAATAGCTTAGGTTACCAGCTCCAAACAATAGTTTCCTGAAGGAGACGCGTGCGCTGAGGATCGGTCATGGACCATCTGAGAACTGCATCCATAGACGAAGAAGAGGAGGAAGAGATGGAGCGTCACAGAAGATGTAGACCGATATCGAGTCCGAGTCTACATGACCTGGGCGGAGAGGACACGAGAGTCGATGAGGATGTGGATGTAGTGGACGAGGAGGGCGAGGAGGACTGAGGGAGCTACAAGCCTCAATCGACAGCAAACAATAGCACAAGTCTCGAGGATTATACTACCGCACGTTGAACACACCAAGTGTTGGAATTGTACGCTTTTTCGTTACATAAGCCAGTACATGTATTTGGATCGCACCCGTCACCTTAGTTGGACTTGGTACTTTCACTGTAGACGATCAGCGACTACAACGACCCCCCGGGGTTATCATGAATTCAGCCAATTTAGGGCCAAAAGACACCTTTCCACGTCGAGTCGACCTCTCTTGGAAATTACGCTCGAGGCGGGGTTGATGCCACCACATGATGATTAGTTCATCCAGGCTTTATCCTCGGTCCCACTTGTCCTGCTAGTGTTTTTCTGCATATTGTCAGCTCCGTGCAGTGAGCCTTGGACTTGAGTGAGGGGTCAAAGTGACCACAACCGTCTTCGAACGGTCTCGGGGCTTCAGGCCCGCAGGATGCCCGTGTCGTGCGTTCAATCGAAATGATCAAGGCAAACCTACGCAATTTATGTAATATGTAGAGACAAGCACCCTGAGCCTAGTATATCTGCCACTCATGTTTGTAGCTAGAGAAAGAGGTATCCATTCGTTCGAAGAAAAAGCACAAAAAAAAAGGTCCACAAAAGAGAGGAGGTAGTCGACATAGAAACAGAAAAGAGCGAGTGAGATGTTCATACATAAATACGTCCACATTCCCCATGAGTGTTACGCACACTCTTTCGCCGTCGAGTTCAGAAAGAAAGAAAGGGGGACATTATGAAGCTCTATCATATAAACAGAGAGAAATCAATGTCATGGCCACTGTCCGCCATCCGCCATCTCCCGTCGATGAAAACGCGCAGTACCCACTACGACACTGGGCGGAGCAAGCAGCTGCTCGTCTGCTTCCGAGATCATGTCTTCCTCACCGCTACGGTCTCTTCGTCGCACCGTCTTGGAGCGGCCAAGATCCTCATCGGGCAGGATACCCCCCAGGGCTCTTTCCAGCGCCTTTTCGCCGCGCTTCTTCAGTCGGAGCGTCATCGCGGACTGCAGCGAGTCGATATAGGATTCGTACTTGACGATTTCGGTAAGCAAGTATTGAGACTTCTTTTCCCAATTGCTCTGCGCCCTGACGCTATTCGCCGAACGCGGCTCATACTAATTGAAACAATTCCGTCAGCCAAACTAAACGACGCGATACACAGGCAGACTCACCAACGCTACCATCGGCTCTCGCAACTGGTTGTGATGCTTGAAATCGTTCTTGAGTGCCCCCACGTACTTTTGCAGCGCCTCCAGTTGCGCCTCCTCGTCGTGGATGCTCGATATCATCGGTGGTATTGGTGGTTTCCAATCACTAACTGTTGCCCTGTCTCTCCACGGCGATTGCGTTGCCCGCACGGTCGAAACCCCCTCGCGCCAACCAAACTTGCTTCGATTGCTTCGAACGCTCCGAACACTCAGTGTGTCTGTGCGATCTGGCTCGCGGGGCACGTCGTTGTCCGAGGCGGAGCGGGGATGCAGATCTGAGACGCGGTTCCACCCGTATTCCATGTTGGAAACGCCACCTGCGAGCGGTTCTTTGCTTGTCCGAGCAGCCCAGTAGTTGCACGTCGAGACCCATTCGTTAACGAGCTCTTCGGTACCCGCCTGGAAAAAATAAACGCCACCGTTAGCGAGGGTTAACACCATGCAGTGAGGCCGTTGTCGGTTATAGCCCGGAGGTGGTAGTGAATGTGTCAGCGAATGCGCAAGGTGGACACTTCCAACCGAGTTCGCATTTTCCTGCACAGAGATCAGTTCAAGATCACCTCGAATGGAACACGACAACGCACGAGCCAGTTGCCACCGCCAACTATATTACCGGACCCACCCCCACCATGACCACCAAAAGTAAACATGTTGAGCTCGCCGCGCTGAATGACGACAAAGACGTCGAGCCAATTTTTGGACCTGGCACGCTTCCCAGCGGATTCCCAGTACTGCTTGCGACAGAGCATGCCCTCTTTTGCCCATGGTGCACCGAGCAGTGCCAGCTCCTCGTCCGAAATGCTGATCGTCGTCGAGCCGGATTCGTGACTCTGAAAACTCCGATCTTCGTCTTCCTGAGTCTCACGTATGATCGTGTGCGACAAGTTGGATGCGAAACCGAGCGCAGGCGTGAGAAAGGCCGCTACGGAACTATGCGCTCCCTGTCATTTAGTGTCAGTAATGCGTGAAAAAGAAGCAAGTCTTGGAGGCTCCTAACCTCGTGTGTCGAGGTTACAAAGCTGGGCGATGGACTGGCACGTCCGTCGATGCTGCTGTTGCTACTATATGGGCTGTACGGTGCACCTAGGATAGATTGAATCCCTCGAATACTACCCCGCTTCAGCGTCATCAGTCGATCGGGAGCCACTCGTAAACTTTGGCTGCGTGCCATGACGTGATGAGCTGCGAGCCATGCTAAAAGTGAGTATGACATTGAAAGCGCTCGAGAAAACCATACTTAGTGGTTGCAAGATCTGTTGGCTCTTGATAGCCCCATACATGTCCTACATCCACCGTCACCGTCAGAAGCCATCCTAAGAGCCACATCACGACGCATACCTTGAGCAACCCCTCCATCTCCGTCTCCCAATTCCGGTCATACACGACCTGCAGAGGTCCATTGCTGGGTGGCTTCGACTCCACAGGTGAGTGCTGGAAAGAGGTCGTGCTACTGTTCAGTGAGGGCTGCAACGCAGACCACCCGGCCGAAGACAGCACCCCCGAAGATAACGTGTCCTTGCAAATGCTATTCCAACTCGCAATGCTCCCACTCCGCTTCGATCGCGGCACAGACTGGGTCTCAGTCCCGTCCGAGTTGGTCCCCGGTCCGCTACTGGTGTCGTCCAGGTCCAGATCTGTCGATGATGGGTATCGAGTGGGATGAAGTTGCATCTGGATGGCAGTCATAGTGTTCCGGACGAATTGACTCCGCGACATGCGCGTCGTGATGTCGGCCACATGAAGATCCGTATTCAATAGCAGCAGTGAGTAGGTAACTGCATGGACGACACCTGGCACACAAGGCACATGAGTATAACCAACGACAAACTAAAGGACGGCATGTACGTACTCGCACTTCCATACGGACGAATGGGGTTACAGTCCCAAAAGCGCCTACTAAACTCCTCGAGGATACGATCCACCTGTTGCGTTTCGGCCTTGAGATAAAGCTTGGAACATAAGCGCCTAAGGGATCTAATTTCAGCCGCTAACATGTCCGCCCCTCAATCGTCGCACTCACCTAAACGCGTTATCCAACCTTAACCCCGCAAAATCGAAATAGTCCATGTAATATCGAAGCGTAATCTTGTTGATCTGGCCACTTTTTTTCGAGAGAGAGAAAAAAACGAATTAGACGCCCCAACCCACATACCTACGAGCGGACACGTACTGGCCACCCAACCACTCGGCAATCTTGTCCTTAGCCAAAAACCCTTCGTCTTCGTGATAACATCGCGCGGCCAAGTCCTTGCCACGCTCTTCCGGATCCTGCTTCTCTTCCTTTTCATTGTGCGAAAACGACGGGTTAGAGGCAAAACGGGTGAGAACGACCTCGTTGGTCTCATGCGAGCTCACCGTCAACGCTGTGGTTTCAAAAATCACGTCAGCACACCCCATGGACTCAAGAGACACGCATTGACAAGCACGTACAAGGTCGCCCCTCGTCGTTGCTCGGGATCAACGATGGCTCCGACGTCGACGCAGCGGAATGGTGCACGCGCAATCTCGACGTGTCACGGTATGACGATTGCATGTGGTTCCCATACTGCTTGTACCGCAGCGGACTGGGACCGTGCTTGTGGTGTAGACCACGAGGTGAACCGAGGCCGCCCACCCCCATCGCCTGCTGCTGCTGGTGCGGGCCAGACCCAGAACGGGAACGAACAGGCGTCCGAAGCGAGGAACTTCGAGGGGGCACAATCGCCTCGGCCATCAGAGAATCCCTGGACGGCAGGCTCTGATCCCGACGAGATGAAGATTCCGTTGGCAGGGAAACGATTGGGGTAGTGGGCGGTGCAGGGGGTAATATGGGTGACTTTACGTCCACCTGAGACAAGATGGGTGCCTGGCCAACGGGGGTCCCGAACAGTGGTGATGTCGCAGCTCTCCGACCAGGTTTGGACGGATCCCGGAGATCAAGCAACGACGACTCGGCATCCGGATCTAACCTGGACAACACGCCTTTGAAGTCGCTCAGAAATCCGCTCAACGAGGTAGAGGACTCCCAATCTTGACCGGAGCCGCCAGGCACGCCATGGTCCTTGGGGGGTATAGTCGGTGCAAGAGAGGAGTCCGCACTAAATTTAAAAACGTCCAGGTCACCGACACTCATACTTCGGCGCTTTGTATGTCCAGGGAATTTTCCATCGCCTGACAATGACCGCTCCACGGAGCGCTCGTCGGGAGAAGGTGTACCGCCCTTCATCCGAGATACCGGATCAACGACGACGAGTGAGCTCACGTCGGAGTCATTACTAGCACGATCTATCGGCTCGGGGTGTATGGGCGGCAACGGCTTTTCACTTTGTGGAGGTGGCTGTGGTGTTGAAAATGCGTCTGCGGGGGGGGACAGGACGGGCGTAGACTGAATATCGCCGGGCAACGGTGGCACCGGCGGCACAAAACTATTGAACAGCGAGGGTCTTCCGGATGGAGAGCCTGGCAATGAGGCATCCGTGCGCTATATAACGCAGTCAACAAGCGCGTCTGGCGAGCGACAAGTGATTCGACGTACAGAACGATCGCGTGTCGTCGAGGACCCGAGCATCTTGCCCAAAAATGCGCTCGTTTTCGCCTTGACAGAGTTTTTCGTTGCCTGGGAGAGACGTTGAGGGCGCTGTTTCACACTACCGGTAGCACATAAAGGACGCACCTTGTCATAGTCGACCCTGGACGTCGTTCTCGAACGCGGGCTAGTCATGACCCAGTCTGACCCGCTAGGACTGACGGGATCCTTGGGTGGCTTGCCCGGTTTGGACGACGCTGCAGTGATCGACAATTTGGGCGGCGTAGGTGTGGTAGTGTTGGTGGCCGAGCGTGGCCGGTTCGACGTGGGCTGTCGAGAACTCGCGGGGGCGCTGGGCAAGGGCGGGGGGAGCTCTGACCGCTTTTCCTTTTCCTTCTGCGCTGCGGCAAGACTCGTTGATACGACGCCACCCCGTTCTTTGGCCTTGCGGACGAGTGTGGCGAGGTCTGGGCTGCTCGATGTTCCGGGAGATCGGTAGATGGATCGTCGTTTTGTCTGCATGTCTGAGTCTTCAGCGTCATAGAAGACTTCGCTTGAGGATGAGGATGAGGAGACGGGTTGAGCAGAGTAGGGAACAGGGTTGGGTGAAGGGGAGGGCTGTACGATGATGGGCGTCGGGACCACGCGAATCGCTCTTTGATTCTCCGGGGACTCGCGTTTTGCGTTGTCCTCCGCGCCGAGCGAGTTCACATCCAAGCTCTCGCGTATGACCACGGTGCCTCCAGTGCGCAAAGCCTGCTCGAAATCGAATTCTGTTCGTGAGAGTCGTTGGCTTGCGGTCGTTATATCTTTGGACGCTACAGGCTGGAGACCCGAGGTATATGACGTTGGCACCGGGGTACGTGGTGTCGACGTTGCATTTTTGAAAAAGGATGCCAGATTGACGACGACGCGTGGGGTAGTATGTACAGGAATGAGTTGGTCAAGAGGTTGTCGTTGTCGTCGTCGCTGTCGAGCTACTAGTAGCTGTCGTGTCAAGTCCCGGACTCTGAACCAAGCTTCGCGAGGTGACCCTGCATGAAATGCCCACGCAAGTAGTAATCGTACAACTCGTCGCTCTACATGTAAAATAAAGTTATTGGGACAGCATATCGCATGTGAGCAAGCTATTCATGGGGGAAGAGGGGGCAGGGAAAACAATAATCTATCGCCAATCAAATCTACATAGCCCCTGCGTTCCAGTCAAGAAAATATATGCGCGCAGGTCCCATAAATTGACAGACTAAAAACGCACATTGCCCACAAGCATCAGACGTCACGTCAACTCAGAGAATGGGTTCATTTCCTTTACGTGTTACAGGAGAGCTCGGCAAACCCGTCGACGTCCGACGCTGTCTCTTCACCGCTGCCGTGGCAGTTTGCGAAGTCCCATTTGCCCCCCGATTTGCGGGCAGCGCACGGGCACCAGAAAAGCCGGTGGGGATAGCGTTCGTAGTGGCGGAACGAGGCCGATTCGACGCAGCAATCTTTGGCAATCCAGCGCCTCCGCTCTTGCGGGAATTGCTGCCGTTCGGCGCGCCCGAGGCGCGATTTCTACGATAATGATCGATTAACATGAGATACGACCTGTACGATGGAACCCACCTTTTCTTGATAACATCGGTCTTGAGCGACAATGGGCGGACGACACCATGCAGTTTCTGGATATAGCTAAGGTTCCGCCAATAGGACAACGTTTGAACACACTCACATAGAAAAGGCCACAAGCATTGCCTATCCGTACGTGGGTCAATCAAGCGTCGATCTGAGATCAATGAGGCTACTCACAAAGGGGCTGCCCTTCAGGATCACGTCTCCATAATGGGGTGGTCTGCGTCCCACAGTTTGTACAAGAAGTTGGGGGCTGATCGCCGTCATCGCTGCTCCCCTTGGCAGTGGCATTGCTACTGCCTTCTGTCGTCAGCTCGGGGGTGCTCGTGGCCGATCTGGACACGGTGACCGTAGAATTGGCAGTCGACTTCTTTCGTTGCAACCCCTGAGCAACGCGATTGGTTGATGATATCTTGCGACCAGCTATGCGCGGGTTGGCGGCATTATTGAGGCCATCCACCGACGGCGGCGAAGACGCACTGGACGTAACATAGGGTTCAGGGGAAGCAGTCGACGAAGGGAGGCCATTCCCCCAATCACTGGTTGGACTGGCATGATAACTTTGTAGAGCCATCTCTCCGTGTTCCACAGGCAGAATCTGCGTTGGATCAACATGGGTATATGGTCCTTGACCCAAGTTTACACCAGCGTCCAAGGAGGGGAAAGGGAGGCTAAAAAGCTGACGATAATCGACGCCATCGTCACCACCGAAGTTGGCAGTGTTTAAATGGTGAACATAGTCTTCGGCCATGACTGCACTTGCGGTAGTAGCGGAAGCAGAAGCAGAAGAGATTCCCTCGTCAACGCGAGGGGGGGATCCAACAGAAGGTGTATATGTAGTGCCAGTTAGTGAATGCAGCGCGGGGTTGTGGAAGTGCAAATCAGATGCTCTTGGGTTCTCGGCAGTTTGGAGCATGTGTGGGAATTCATGATGTGATATGGCGCTTCCTGACGAGGTGAAGTCGAACATGCCTTCATATGGAGTGAAGCTGAAATTGAATGCAGTCGATGGGAAGGAGCCAATGCCGAGATACTGATCCGCCTCTCGGGGTTTCGTCGAGCGTGAATTGCCTTCAACGTTTGATGGATCAGCTCGTAGCATGCTCTCTGCATGTGGTGCGTCAGCACGCCGCTTCTGGCCCGCTAGGCTATCCGGAGACAGAGGCTTGCCGTTTACTTGATGCCGCCCACTTGGGCCAGTAAATATACCTTCGCGCTCCACGGTGTGATCGAAGCTCGTCTTACGCACGTGCCTCGGAAACGCACGAGGCTTTGGTGATTCGTCGTCAGGGGGGAACTTGGTGGGCCCATGGAGGCCAAAAGAAGGGAGAGAAGAAGGATGGAAGGGTGAGGCGTTGACTGAAGACAAGGAATGATTAATTTGATTAACATGCACGTTGTCACGAGTTGGGCTTCCAAATGGAGAAGCCTCATGGGTCGTCGTCTTACCCTCATAAATGGCAGATAGAGCGGAACGCATAGCGCCCGAGGATGTCGCAGAAGGACGCGAAGAGGAGAGTGTGGAAGCACCCGGCGTCCGTATGCTGGGCGACGATGCTGATTCGCTCAAACGTCGCACGGGTCGCTCGGGAGACTTGTCAGAACGACCCTGAGCGGGATGCCATTGATTGTGTAAGCCACTTTGATCAAACTGGGTCACTAATGGTGGAGGTCGCGAGCGCGAACGACTTTGAGGTCGCCAATCCATAGATATACGAGATCGCGACCTGCTCATGGCACGCCAGTCCATTGGCTCGACGCTGCAGAAAATTCGCATCACGAGAACCCAGAGAGGGGACAAAAATGAACACGCACTCGTCGTCCTCTGTGCCGTCCTGATTGGTGCCGTCGAAACCAATGACCTGCACCTTAGTCTTACCCTTTGCGACAGATCTCCCTCTCTCCTCGACAGGCTCCAAACCGGAGGGATCGGACTGAGATATCGAAAGGCTGAGATCCGTGTTTTCGGACTTTATGTGCATGATGCCTGGATGTGCAGGAGCGTCTTCTTGTTCCTTTTTCTTTTTGAGAGCGAGTGCCATCATCCGCCAAGTGATATTCTCCATTCTCTGTGCGTGGGGAAGGTTGGCTTTGGTACGGGCATACATTTTCCAGACCTGCGTGGCCAGGGGATCCTGCCTGGCCAGTTTCTCCGGATCCGTTTCGGTGCAAGGGATGGGAAGGGAAGGGATATCGGGAGAACCGGACAGCCTGGTGGAAGTGAAGGAACTTGAGCCGGGCTCGTTGCTGACGGTGCTAAAGAGGTCGTCCGAAAAGAGGTCCGAGAGGATGGCGGACTTTGAGTCGGCGGAGAGAGAGGCGGTTGTGGAAGGAGAGACGTGGACATGGCCAGAGAGCGGGGATGGATCGGGGGGAACAATGCCATTCTGGGGTATGGAGAGCTGAGTGAGCGGCGAATAGAGGGCCGGGGAGGAAGGATGAGTAGAGGTAGGAGACATCCACAAGGAAGGGGGTATAGCAACATTAGAGCGCTCGATGGGGTTATTGAAAGAGGGGTAGTGTAGGTGAGGTATTGCGAGGGGGTCGGAATGAAGAAAGGCGTCGGGAGGCGCATCGGAAGGGGGAGGGCGGGACTGATTTGATAGGGGATGATCAAAAGTCTGGGAAACGGGGTCAGTGGCGTCGCGTGACTGCCGTATGCAGGCACGGACGTTGATGGGTATGCGCTGATGCTTGTGGTGGTGAAGTGAGGGATCGTGTGGATGTGGTGCGGAGAGGGGTGTGGAGAGGGAAGGGGACTTGAGCCTGTCGAGGGCGAGTTGTGGATGTTGTGGTTGGTGATGTTGTTTCGAGAACGGCTGTCTGTGAGGTGGGAGGGACTGGGACCAGGGAAGGTGATCGTGGTAGTTGTCTGGGAAATGATCGCGAGGCTGATGGTTTGGGGGGATATGGTGACTGTTCTCTTGGGGGATGGATGTAGTCGGTAAGGGGATGACGCCGTTGGCCGCGAGGTTGGCAAAGACGGCGGGGGAGAGGGGTGAGGCGAAGAGACCGGACCAGTCATCGTTTGGGAAAGCGTGCATGGTTGGAATCAGGTTTGGGGGGGAAAAGAGAAAAGTGTTGACCAAGCAACACTTAACGAGATGGACTGGACAACGTTCCAAGAGGCAAGGGATGAGGACGGCGTCGAGGTACAAACCACAGGGAAGACCCCATCCACTCCCACAAATATGACCCCCCCAGTTTCACATGTTTATTTAGAGTGTCAGGGGGTTTATGTTTTGCATCCTCATGGCGCCTCACCCTGATGACGTCATCATACCCACTCGCTCGTCCTTGCCGTCATTTTGCGTTCGGGAGCGACCTCCATTCGGAATGTGGCACCGTCCAGCCAACTCTTCTATTTCCTTTTTCGATCACCTCAGCTCGTCCCTCATCTAGCCTGAGAATCGCCTTTCCTCTTTTGTGGATCTTCCCTACAAGCCTGGCATCCCGGTCCCTATGATATGTCAGTCTTGCTCTTTCCCATCCCCTGCTCCTCCGCATGCGTCATACTCTCCTTCTTGTCTCGTCAGGCACATTGTCTCTACCTATGACAGTGTTTGGAGAAATTAGTTAGTGGCATAAGATCATATCTAATCCCTTCATGGGAGTTCAACCCTGGAATGTTGTTGACACAACCAACTATGGTGTTTTCTTCCCTTCCCACATACCACCACCCCTCATGCTTTTTTTTATTCTTTATTGAAAAATTTTAATTGAACTTCATTTTACCATTCTTTTACTTATTTGCTTCCCTTTTTTTTATCCCCTTCTGTTCTTTTGACCTCTATATGATTCCCATCAGCACTACTGCTTTGTTGTGCCATTCTTTTTATCCTTGGCAAAGATATCATGGTCACCTTAGAATTGTCTTATTGTTTTTATACAACAAAACATATGTCTACAATTGTAAATAGACAAAGTCAATCCAATACTGTCTGAAAACTGTATATTTGAGGTGTTAAAAATATATGTAAAATAATTGCATGAGTTGTTTTTTTTAATTCTTCAATACAATTAAAATAACCTTCAAAAAATTAGGATAACACAATAAAAAGCAACTAAATACCTGAAAAATATACAAATAACTGCTTTTTATAAGCTAAAAATAATTTTAATACACATACACATATCAAAGATATTAGTAGAAAAACAAAGGTCAATTGATCATATAATCAATAACTAATAAAAAAAAGCACAAAATATAACTGGTTTGTAAAATCAAAAACAATATGATTTTAAGAATATATAACCATTAAATTGAATAAATTAAAAATCAATCATTTTTATAAATATGAAAAAGTCATCAAGTAATATAGATTTAATTTTAATATTAACAACAATATCAAACTACTATAATTTATTTTTTAAAAGCTATTTTTTCTTTTCTTCCTTTTACTATTGTTTTCATGTGACTTGTTATTGTAAGAAAGTTACATTCAAAAAATGCCCTATTTTTGTGTCAGACCTGTTGTGAAACAACAAAAATATATATATTACAAGCTGACCTTGAGTGAGTACTATAGAATACTTTGTAGTCACTAAGGAACTAAAGGTATTGTTATATTTACTGTTATGTTTACACCAGGTAGGCAATGACATAGACCTTGGTCTTAAGGTGAGCTGGCAAAGATGATAAAAGTGGAGTGAGAACTGTAGTTCTACAAGCTCAAAGATGTAGTGGCCAAGTAATACTCAAGGCAAAGTATAGAAGGATAAGATGGCTAGCTTTGTATGCCTGCCAAGGTAGATTCAAGATGAGGACTATGGTTACATGCATGGTCCTTATATATGTAAAAGATATGCACACAGACCATGACTAAGTAAGGAAAGAATGTGCTGATTGGAAGATAAGAAGATAAGTGGTAGTATCACCATTGGCTAGAATGTTATAGAAGAAGAGAAGATGCAGTGTAAGAAAGATATAGACTTTTTATAAGAAAGGGGTTACCAACCAAGACTGGTGTCAAGGTTCAACAGGAGAAAGAAGGGAGCAAGCAAACCTCATCCCTAAAGGGGTTCCAGGGAGGTAGTTATGAGAAGGGGTGTCTTGGGCAACAGCAGAGCACAGAAAAGATCTTCCCTGGGGTCCTCCAGATAAAGATAGCAAAAGATAGGGGCTCTCAACCTGAGTGACTTTTCCAGACAAAAGATAGATGAGATAGTGACTAAGGAGGATCTCAGTGGCTCCTTAGAGGCTCTGGATGACCTTCTCTCCCTCTTTCCCAAGGAGCAGAAAGATCCATTTCAAGTACTGGAGTACATACTTTATAGTCTGGGTATACCCAAGACTGGAAATGTCAAAGATGTCAAGAAAATAACCATCGCAAGGCCCCAAGTCATAGAACAACACTGTGATGTCAAGATAATGCTAAAGGTTAACAGATTCGAGTCAAATCTGACAAGGATAGACTGATGGAATGGAGTCTGATTGTCTCCAGGGGTAAACCAGCCATGTTAAGCGACCTCAGCCACTCAGCTGCACAACCAAGTTCTCTTGGCTGACATGTCCAAATCCAGGCCCTATGCTATTGAGTGAAACCAAATGAAAATAATCCTTGTCACATGAAAGAACATATCCCAAATTATCAATTCAAACTCTAGAAGACATACCAAAAGTTGGTTTAGACTTAGCCAACCTGAACCAGGTTGACTCGGCTGACTCAAATGGATGACAGGGGCTCAGGACTTGCTTGGGATGACCTAGAGGACCTGTGAACAAAACCTCTCCAACTCTCTCCTTCCAACTGTAGCGAGCTTCCAGCTCCTACAGCAGGGATCAAGAATAGAAGCATCAGTAGTAATAGAAGAATAGAAGCATGATGGTGATTACCATGAGAGGCCTTGGATATGATTGTGGGAAAGAAGACTAAGAGTAGTACTGGTTGAGTGGTAAAGTGTAGGCGAAGCCTCAAAGAGTAAGATTTAATGATGTAAAAGATATGGGTTAGCTAAGTAGAAAGAAAAAGATAACCTGTAAAGGATGAATTGTAACATTTACACCAGGTAGGTGATGATGTAGACTTGGAACTTAAGATGAGGCTGATTTAAGACTTTGGAGAAGAGTGAGAACCTAAGTTCTACAAGCTCAGAGAGAAGATGGGCAAGTAATGCTCAAGCCAAAGATATAAGAGGATAAAGAGTAGGCTTCTAGTGCCAGCTCAAGTAGATTTAAGATGGGAACTATGGTTACATGTGTAGTTCTTATATATGTAGAAGATGTGCATACAGACCATGACTAAGTAAGGAAGAAATGTACTGATTGGAAGATAAGAAGATAAGTGGTTGTATTGCTATTGGTTAGAAGGTTATAGAAAAATAGAAGCAGTAGAGATCAAGAATAGAAACATTGGGTATAGTAGAAGATCAGAAGTACAATGGTGATTACTGTGGGAAAAAGGAGTACCAGTTGAGTGGTAAAGTGTAGACAAAGCCTAAAAGTGTAAGATTTGTTGATGTAACAGATAGAGGTTAGCTAAGTTGAAAGAAAAGATAACCCATAAAAGGTAAATCATAACAGGTGTGATGTAACTACTGCTTATGTAAGCAGGAAAGCTACTAATTCCAACACTCCCCCTCAAACATGAGAGGCTTGTTATGATTGCCCCCCTTTTTTTCTTTTCTCATGACTCATTCTTTCTTCATCATCATCCATTCCCTTCACATTGTATCAGTTAGCCTGTAAATTGTACAACTTCTCTTATTGGCCCTCCATATTGTATGATTATACCTTTGTTCTCCTTTTGTCTCTTGTACTATGAATGGCCTTGGTCTGTGTGCCATTCCACATCCTATATAGAGTAGGGTTCTACCACATGTACTCTCTAAGCTAGTTCTACTTGATCATTTCTGAATCTACTTGTTCTCCAGTGACTCCTCAGGTCTTTACCTTCAGACTATCACTCACTCCTCAACTCTAGCTTTCACTCCTACTTGGTTGTCTCCCATCTCTCAGTAATGTGGCTGCTGTGCATCCTTCTAAGTAGACAGACTCTTGAACTCATCTTCAAGTTCTCACTTGTTCCTACTTGGACCAAGTGTAACAAGGCTGAGCTATTAGCTAGAATGGTTGTACTGAATAAAAAATGATAAAAAAAGAATGGGATATCTATGAGGTCACCAATCAAAAGAATGTATTCATGTAGCATCAGTATGTGTGCAGAGTTTGTCCATGGTGTTGAATCCAGGCAATGTCCATATATGGAAGTCATGGCTCACATAGTGGCAGTTTTGCTCTTCATCTGCACAGCCATCTTTGATTGACTATACTGACTTCATCATTGAGTATTGTGCCTTGGGATCACCTATACACCACCTCTGGTCAATATACAATCTATCAATCACATCAGATTCACCTGATAAGGCCTTCATGTGATCATAGAACTTGGTAGGTCCAGCTTGTGGTACTAACTCCTCTAGAGGTCAATTTCAATCTTCCTTGTCATCACAGTGGGTTCAGGTGCCCTGTAGAAGGTTGAGGGTGATTGGGAGGTGGTGTGGATGGCTCAGATGCATCCACTATGTTGTGCTTGTTGTGCTCATGCTAATCTACTTTACTTGTAGCTAGTAGTTGCTTTTTAACTTGTTTTGAGTTGCAGTGTGCACTGCTCATTGTGCCACCCATTCTTCCACAATTCCCATCACATCTGGACCCTTTGCCATCATTTTGGTGGTCCAAATTGTCCTCATTGGCTCTTTTCACCTCTAGTACCTCCAGGTCCCCTCCTTGTCTAGTATTTCAACTTTGTGGCTTCATATTGCCATGGCACTTGCACCCATCACTTCTGGGGTGTTCCCTATGGTAGTTGACATGGTTTGCATCAATCCAGTGCTTCCAATAGCATTTGATGAATTTTGACTAGAGGCCTGGCTCACCCAAGTGGTCTTTGGGACCTCTATTTTGATGTTGTGGGTTCATTTCACCACCACTCAACTTGTCATTGGTTCTGTGACCATCTATGACATGTCCAAGGGTTATGTGAGTGTGTTAGTGGTCCAAGTTGCCTTTGGCATTGTCCAGCGTGATCTACTTGCCTGGTTGGCCTATTGGGTCTCTACTTTCATTAGCAAACTAGCACTTTCCCACAAAATCTCATCATGCATCACACAATCATGCTTGTAGCTGTGCTCACAAAAATTCATCCAGAGACTAGATTCTATGTAAAGACTGTCTTATAAAAATTTCAGCCTAGGTTAATACTAGAAAATGATGAGTAGATTTCCCCTATTTCTCTGTACAGGTCTGTACAGATCTGTATTACTAGGTACCTCTCTGTAGTGGCTGTCCAGGTCTGTACATATCTGTCAATACAAAAGTTGGTTTGCTGATGTTTGACTTTGTGGGTTCACATCACTGCCATATTGCTTCCAATTGTTTCCATGGCCATCTGTGATGTGTTTGAGGGTTATGAGAGTGTTTTGGCACTCCCAGTCACTGTTGGCATTATCCAGCTTGATCCAATTGCCTAGTAGCCCTTGTTATGCTTTTCATGAAACCTATGGTCAGTGACTCCAGAAGGCACTCACAAAGAGGCACTACTTCTGGATATACAAGAGACTAGAGAGACAATACTTAGACTTGAGGGATTTGGCTTCAAGATCAAGGACATAAGCTTTAATGTATAATTATATAGAATAAGTATGAAAAACTACATACATGAAAATGCTTATATATATAGTGAAAAGAGGTACTTAAGGGCAGGTCACCAGGATGTAAATAAGGAAACAGGGGTGGTGGGGATACATGGCCATCATGAGAGAAATGGTCAAGGAAGGTAGTGTCCATGATAATGAAAAGAAACAGATAGGAACAGATGACTTAACTGTAACATTATCCTCTTACTACTCTTGAAGTACCACTTCAAGTCAATCTCTTACTCCATATTTGGGAGAGCCAGTAGTGTTGGCATATGTGGAATTGTCCCAGGGTAGGTTCTCATCAGCATCACTAGAGAATAGAGTGGGGGAGGGGGAAGAGAGTTGCTCTACCAGAGGGTGGTTATTTTGTTCAGTTTGAAAACTGACCAATATGGTGTAAGCACATCCATTGCTGGGGGTGAGACAAAGTGGGTTGTTTGGTCCATAGTCAATTGGTTGGGCATTTGGGGGAGTGAGTGGAAGGTCCAGAAAAGAATTGTAAGGTTCATCTATTGTGGGAGGAGGTGATGAGATGGTGACATGTAGGACAGTTGGCTCTGGGACCAGAGTGGGATGGTGGCTGTGTGTGGGAAGTGGTAATTCAATGGTTTGTAAGCAAGGAGAAAAGATGAGGGAGTAGTGGGGATATGGACTTGACCATAGATATGGAGAGTAGTGTTAAGTTTGGTTATCATGTCCAGAATTCCCAATTGATATATAGCAAGGAGAATTCATAATTCCAAATCATCTTGCAGGTGCTGAAGGGTAGTAGAGAATCATCTGGTGTGTACCTCATTAAGGGGAGAATGTCTAGCTAGAAAGGTAGAGAAAGAAATCAAATGATGTTGAGCTAGGTATGTGGAGAAAAGGGCAAGTAAGGGGGAATTGGTGTCCATGAGACATTCTAAATTGAGGGTGAGTTGGCTGTCAGAGAGAGTGAGCTGGAGCAATAAGGGAGTGGGTTCCTTAGCAGGCTCTTTGAGCCATTTAGCATAGGGATTCATTGTGGGCAGATACAATAACAATGGTGATAACAGTGAGTAGAGTGATGATGAATATGACAATTTGGAGGATGTAGAGGTGATGGATAGTCCAGAAGGTCATGTAAAGGAGGGGGGTACTTTATGTAGAGACACCTTGTCCTCCTTGCATTTCAGGTCAATACATAAGCCTTCTCATAAGTAGAGGATGTGAGTGGTGTGGCAGAGATTGAATTCAGGTCCCCAGGTGTTTTCAGTAAAAAAATATCCTTTCCATGTGATCAGGTATTTCCAAAGTCTACTGATGTTCCTATGGGAAATGATCCAATCAACTTCATATTCTTCTTTGAAGTCAATGACAGTGGAAGGTGGGTGGATGAAATTGGGGCCATAAGTGACAGTTTCCTTGTAAAAGAAAGAAGATGTGCATGGAAAATGTCATGTATTTTCCATGTAGGGGAAAGTTTTAGCTGACAAGTCAGTGGTGATAGTACTTGGATTATCTCAAATGGTCCATGGTGTTTGGGTGCAAATTTTCTAGAAGGGTAGTGAAGGTGGAGGTTGATGGTTTCCAACCACACCTTATCTCTGGTTTTTCATGGGAAAAAGTTCCTTGTACTGTATTTCATCATGATCCAATGGGCAGTTTCATGTGCCACCAGGGCTTCCTTTCAAGCTTCTTCAAGTGATGACAGGCAGTTTTGAAGGGCAGGAAGAAAGGTTTTACTAAGGGAAGGATAGGCTCTTAGTTCATATCTTAAAAGAAGGAAGAAGGGAAAAACCTTGGTGGATGAATGGGGGGAGGAGTTGTGGTGAAATTCAGTAGTAGTGAGTAGTTATGACCATTTCTGAGGGTTGTTAGCACAGAAGATCCAAAGGTAGGTTTCCACTTCCTGGTTGGTCTGTTCAGTCTGTCCATCAGTTTGGGGGTGATAGGTGGTGGAGAGGTGGATATCATAGTTGAGAATTCTAATGAGTTCTTTGACAAAGATGGATGCAAGTTGGGGTCCTCTGTCAGAGATGATGGTATCATGGAGTCTGAAGTGTTTGAACACATGATCAAAGAATACTAATGCAACTCCAGCTACATTAATGTTTTTGGAACAGGAGATAAGAATTACCCCCTTTGTAAGGCCATGGTCAACCACAACCATTAATGAGTCATGTTCTCAGAAGGGGGGTAGGTCCATGATTAGATCTACTGAGATTTGTTTTAATGGAAGGGTGGTGGTAGAGGGAATAGGAGATAGTATTGGGGCTGTGGGGTGGGTGTTTACTTTGTTTTGTTGGCAAGTGGCACATCCTGCAACAAAGATCTTAATAATCCTGGCTACCAGAAGTCTCTTTCAATGATAACTTGGGTGTGGTATCATCCCACATATCCAGCGGTGGGGGATTCATGGAGGGAGTGCAGGATGGTGGAGCATTTGGAAGGGGGAACATATATGTGACCTTTGTAATAGAGGTGACTGTTGGTATAGAACCAGTCTGAGAATTTGGACCTGGGAAATAGGGGATCACCATTGTGGAGGTTTTCAATGGCTTTTAGTACTAATGGATCAGAGGTAGAGAGATTCTGAATGTGGTGGGTAAGGGTGAGGTCAAGGGCATTGATAATAGTGGATTCAGGACAAATGAAGGTATTCATGTTGTTGGAGGTGGTATCTATCTCCTCTTTTCTGGAGAGCACATCCACAGGACTCATCTTGGTACCTGGGGTTACTTGCCATTCAATAGGGAAGTCTTGGAGAAATAGAGACCAGCAAGCTTGTTGGCAAGATAATTTTCAAGGATTTTTGAGATAGGATAGGTTCTTGTGGTCAGTGAGAATGGTGACAGGGTGAGAGGATCCCAAAAGGTATTGTCTCCATTCTTCCAAGACTAGGATAACTGCCAAGAGTTCTCTATCATAGATATTATAATTCCATTCTATAGGAATGAAGATCTTGGAGAAATAGGCACAGGGGTATAGATCACCATTTGTATTGTGCTGCATGAGAATGGTGCCTGCTACTAAGAGTGATACATCTGTCATGATAGTGAAGGGGTAGGTGATGTCAGAGATGTGGAGTACTGGTGCAGAGAAAAAGGTGGTTTTCAGAAATTTGAAGGCACATTGTTGGAGGGGGGTCCAGGTTCAGGGTTCATTTTTCCTGTTTAATAGGTTTAGAGAAGCAATGACATTGGAAAAGATGGAGATAAATTTGTGATAAAAATTAGCAAATCCTAGGAACAAGTGAACTCCTTTGACATTGGTGGAAGGATTCCAGGTTCTAATGGCTTCTAGCTTTATGGGGTCCATTTCAACTTTTCCTTGTCCTATGATCATTCCTAGGAATTCCATATGTTTGATGTCAAAAAGGCATTTGGAGATTTTGAGAGAAAGTCCATGTTCTCTTAAATGAAAAAGTACTTTGTGAGTTCATTTATGATGGAGCTTGAAGTTTCCATTGATGTGGATGCTGATGTCATCCATGTAGATCTTCAGCCAATGTTCTGCTATCATGTTGGTGAAAATATGATTCATGAAGGTCTGAAATGTAGGGGGGGCATTATTAAAACCAAAAAACATCACTGTGGGTTAAAAGAGTCCTAAAGGGGTGATAAATGTGGCTTTCCATTGGTCTTCCTTGTGAATACAGATATTGTTGTATCCCCAGTAAATGTTGAATTTGGTGAATCATGTAGAGTTCTTCATGTCATCAATTAATTTGGAGATCAATGAAAGGGGATAGGCATTGTGAACAGTATGAGAATTTAGATATTAATAATCTTGACAAGAATGTAGGGACCAATCCTTCTTAGGTACAAAGAGGAATGGAGATGCTTGGGGGGACTTAGAGGATATAATTCTTCCCATTTTGAGGTGTTTTTCAACAAAGGCCTTACAGGCTTCCTTTTCAGCTGGGTTTATGGGATATACCTTGGCAATCTTGGGAACAAAGGATGGTTTGAGGTCAATGGTGTGGTCATAGGATTGGTGAGGGGAAAGTTTATCATGGATGGATTCAGAAAAAACATCTTTGAAGTCTTTACACTATTCAGGAATACTTCCTTGGGGTTTTTGACTTGAGCCAATTGGGTTGAAATGGTGATTTTGTCATATTCCATTCCCTGACCCCATCCAACTCTCTAAGGTAACCTGAACCCTGCCCCAAGGCATCCTTATATACTCTGCATTGTATACCCCAAACTTCACACCATGGTCTTTGGACTTGATTCTGATTGGTCAGTTAAATGCTGGGACCTTAACCACCACCTATGATCTGTGTATTCAATGTCTAGTGCTAAGCAGTCAACTCACATGTCTCCATTAACCCTCTTTCCTAACATTCCTTGCTAGTGACTTTTTTGAACCAGTACAATTCTTGCTTCCCCTTTTGTTGTAGATCTGTTATACCTAACTCTGAACACAGTACAGTATATAAAGTTCTTAGATACACCCTGTAAACCTCAGTTTGTATATTGACTCTAAAACAGCCAATCAAACTCTCCTCCTTATCAACTTGGGTTGGACTTGAGTAAGAGTGCAACACATAAGTCCTAGGTCAAGGCCCTAATCCTGCACCCCCTCCTCATACTTCCCCCTCCTCAACTATCCTCTGCTCTTCACCTTGGACTTCCATCCAAACCTCCAAGGGTCCATCTCCTGAACCTCCATGGACTGATGTCTGTCATATCCCAAAATAACACTAAGTCTTTCTGATACTTCCAGTGACATTTCTG
>JBBPTY010000346.1:0-20013 GCA_038094335.1 Tylopilus aff. striatulus | reverse complement strand
ACAACTTGTGGTCTCACTCAATCTCACAAATCCACCCTCAGGAATGGTCAAGCAGCTAATGACACACAAGAATGCCTGGAAAATGTATACAGGGACAAGAATCACAGTGGCAATCAATCTGAACATGGCGGTGTGACAACAGCATTTGGTGGGCTCACTGATGAGCAAGAGAAGACCTGGTGACCTGGCAGGACCCAGAGTGTGGTGGTAGCATCCTGACCTGTCGTTTGTCTTATCAACACTAACAGCATTTATTAGGGTCCTTATTCTGTTGCAAAGATCGTACCAAACGCCCCTAAAGAGCACCTTCATCACAGCACCATGATTTCAACTACTACTACCCTGAAGAATTGACCCCATTATCAAGATCTACCTGCTGGATCCACAGTCCTATTCACGAAGGTGTTATGTAACTTCCTTACTCTGCCTCTACTGCAGCATGTTGGAGAATCCATGGATACTCCCTGATCGCTTTATTGACAAATTAGATGAACTCTGGGAACATGTCATGGTGGATTGGCCCCACTGGTTCAATGAGGATGACAGTGTCTATCAACTGGTATGCCTATTTACTTTGTGCTCTGTCACTGTGCTAATACCATTGGTGGTCATTTCATGTGATGACCAGTGCATGCAGAAGATCTATGAATGGTGCATGCATATAGGCAAAGCAGGAACCGATGCAGTTGAGGCTCTGTGGGCATCTGACCTGAAATACGATAACCCCATTGAATGCAAGGTATATGTCGAATTTGCACTTGGTCACAACCTTCCCTTCATGTATGGGAAACTAGAATACCTTGGTGACAACCAATACAAGGTATGGTTTTTAATATGGTATGCCCCAGTGTTAATGGATTTGTATAAGGCATCCAAGTCTTTCCTGTTGCCACTTGTGTTGCAGACCCTTGCTGCCCATCTCAAGGACACCACCATCGCAGACAACAGAGCCTACCATGATGTAATAAGTGATGTGATGCCAAGAGGTGCACTAGTCTTAGCAGTCACAGTGGTAAGTAGAGAACCATCTCAAATCATAGCTGATGACATCAAATTGACCTTATAGGTTGAGTGTGCATTATGTATGTATTCTACTGGAGTAAAAGAAATCCCTGGCAAAAGATCTGAGGCAAGTTTCTCTGACTTTGCTTGGGGTTCAAAGACTCTGTTATATACACAGTCAATCTCATGAATCAGTGAAGGGAAGTGTGTTCAGATTATCAGTGGAGCACAGGAATATTGCAAATCTACAATACCGACAAGGCCTGTGCAGACCCCTCTGCAAGGATCAGGTGCAGATGATGGAGACGAGTTGGACAATCATGCTTTGATTGTAGTCTCCTCTGACATTGAGGCTGATGTAGGTAGGTGGTCTCACACTTAAAGTACTTGTTGTTGCGGGGCAACATTGTCTACAACTATTCTATCAAACCATGCACAGTTTCTATTCTATTTTCATTCACTTCCGTGCTGTGCACTGGGAAAGCTATGCTTTATTTCCTTTACTCTTTATACTAACTATTACGAAGAACGTCTAGACCTATGACGTCATAGTGACATCATCAGGATCTGGATCAGGCACCAACATGCACAAGTCGCATGGTGCACAGGCTAACATGTGTTGACCACATGTCGTACATGCAGACACAGCATGATACACAGCCTATATGAAGAACACATGCAAGACGCATGTTATTAACCCTTATCAACCAATGACGGTTGGTACAAGTATCTATGACTCAGTCATGGCAGTACAAGGCTGTCCTCTGACTCATTATGATTAACTATGACTCACTCTTTATCTCGGCTGTGCTTGCTGCGCACACAGCCTTCTTTATCAACCAATGACAATTCACGATACTATGGTTCCACTTTCATATTTCCCTATTTGTTTATATTAGAACCACAACATGTACAAACAGTAGAATAGTATATAAACCCCAAGAGCTGAGCTGGACGCCCTCCAGTTCTGTTCTCTTGGTTTCATGCCTACTATCATGCCTCTGAACTAAGAACAACTCCCTTCCACGACATCATCGTCCTCTGGATTGTATCGAAGACTATAAGTCCTCTATCGTTGAGGCAACCTTTGAAGATATGAAGTCTCTATTGGGTTAGAACCTAGGAGCAACCTTTGAAGTCTCTATTGGTCAAGATACGGCTAGGAGCATCCCTTTGAAGACTCCCGTAGATTCGAATATCTAGGAGTACACTTTGAAGTATAAGTCCTTGAGCACCATATGAAGGAAGTCACAAGAGCACGTGACCAACATGCAAGATACGCATGTCCTTTCAGAAGCCTCTATTAGACTCAGCGTCTAGGAGCACACGAAGGAGTATAGTCCGCACGACATAACTCATTACAAGAGACTACAGCCGAGAAGGCTTACGTCACATTGTATACGAAGTCCGGTCCCTTTCGTTAGGACGTACTGGAATACAGAAGGATCTAACAAGATCAACATCGGTTCCTTTGATAGGAATACACTCTCGTATAGAAGGGAGCTACAACCCACTCTCGTTTAGGGTTAGGGTTAGAAGTGTAGGATGTGTTATCACTCTACGGTGATACACTCTAGGTTGTTCATGATGTATCGACCCCTACAATAGAAGATGCCACGAGTTCAGGCTAACAGAAGGCTAAACCCTCGAATACACCTTTAGAACCCTTGCACGACGCTCGGGTTGCTATTGGGTTTCTTGTTGGTTTCATTAGAACAGAACTACAACTCTTAGTATCTGGGCAAGACTGGCCGCAGGACAAGAGCAAGCTTCGAAGTATCACTCGGGGAACTGTTCCCTCGAAGTAGAAGCAGAAGAGAAGTAGGGCTCGCACTTGGAAGCATAGCGCTCGGTGTTGGAAGCTTAGAAGATCCCCTTGGGAAACTTTTATACTACTACTAACAGAAGAGAAGAACATCTCCCTACGCTTTAGGAGATAGCCCCTTGACGGGATAGCAAGAAGGTGAAGAATCACTTGAGCCCCCGTACAGAAGTGACGTTCCAAGGGAAGGCCTAGACAAGCACGGTCTAGAGTCCTTAACGAGAAAAGACTCAAAGGAACCGGAGAAGGACCGGTATCCAAACAAGTTGCACAGCGGCCTAGTGGCTTGGAAGCGAAGCACGGGAAGATACCCCGCGCTATTTTTGAAGAGAAGATTTTGAAGTCGCACCGGAAGGCAGTGCGCGCCTAAGCATAGGTGTAAAATTTAGTAGGTCTAAGAAGACCGAAATTAGAAGAGAAGATTTGAAGGTCGGAACCTTACCGACAATCCCGACAAGAAAGACCTCGAGTGGTCTTTGTCACTTTTTGAAGAAAACATTTTTGAAGAAAGAAGGCTCGCCGACATGAAGGCGATGCAGAAGAAGATGGCCCAGCTAGAAGAAACTACGGGCTTGAAGGCGGCTCTGCAACGCGCGGAGTTAGCCGAGAAGAAGCTGGCAGTGAGAAGCTTGCCGCTATTCAGAAGGTCGTTGGTGGCACGTCGCCCCAACAGACACAGAAGTCAGAAGTCAGAAGACACCTAAAGCGGAGAAGTCCGCTAAAGGAAAAGAAGTAGCCAAAGGCGAGAAGCCTACGGCTAGGCCGAAGCAAACGGCCACGGGCGGACCAAAGCAGGTTCAAAAAGCCCAGAAGTCGGTAAAGCCTCCGACTGGACAAAAGGTAGTGCAACTCTGAAGAAGGATGGGAAGAAGCTCGTCCAGAAGAGGAAGGAAGTTGTCCGCTGGAAGGATACTTCATCGCGAAGTGTAAGACCCCGTCAAGGTCTTGCATGAAGTGCAGAAGGACAGGAGGGGAACACCACCCAAATGTCGAGTCCCGAAGCTAGACGCTAAGGGATCCACTCTGAAGAAAAGAAGCCTAAGGAACAAGCCAAGGGCAGTACCTCCTTAGAAGAGAAGGAAAAGAAGTTCCCGGAAATCCCAACCGGCGAATTTGAAATCGCAGCCAAGATCACGGCAGCGATAGAAGAGAAGGAATCGGCCCAAATACGGGGCGCACTTTCATTCTCCGACTCCGAGGACGAAGAGTCCGAAGACGATGAAGAGTTTGAATACGCAGAGACGGCGGGTCAACAGACGCCGACGCTCTCGGTTCAAGAAGAAGAAGTCGAGGCAGCTATTGAGCAGCTTCGCAGGAAAGCGATGGAAGCCTTAACCGGCCAACCTGAAGCGGGTCCATCGAACCTTTCCCCTGAGCAGGTCGAGAGGACCAAGCTCTTCGAAGTTATAAGAAGAAGGTTGTGAAGATACACGCAACCACACTGAAGAAGGAAGGGGTTTGATATGAAGACCCAGAAGGAAATCAGAAGTTTCCCCTATCCTCAGAAGAGAAGCTCTATTTGAAGCCGCACACGTCCGAGATGACGTAAAACTATTTGAAGCAACACACGTCCGAGACGACGTAAAACTATTTGAAGACACACGTCCGAGATGACGTAAAACTATTTTGAAGACTAATGTCCGGAACGACATGAAAAACTATTTGAAGTCAGAAGTACCCGTCGGCTGAAGATAACTTCCGATGTTTTGAAGTATCTCGTTGGTTGAAGATAACTCCAACGTAGAAGAAGAAAGGCCAGGTAGACGAAGCAACGGCACCTGATCGCCTCTGGACCTTAAAGAACTAAGGATCCATTAGAAGAGAAGACCAAGTCAAGAGAACGCTTGACGGTAGAAGACTGCACGGATATCGATCCTGCAGAACATTCAGAAGTAAACGCAGAATGGGACCTGCGTTGAGACGAAGAGGCAATCTCGGACCTCTTAACTGAGTAATCCAGACCCTCACAGAAAAAATCGTCAGAAGTAGGCAGCTACGCCTAATCCTAATATTCCTAAAGTGGGAATCACCAGAAGGAAGAAAAGAAGGATAAAGAAGCAGAAGCAAAGCTCGACGCTTTGAAGAAGAAGGAACCTGTGTTACAGGAACCTAAGAAGATGATGGCGGAAGTCGGAAAGACAAACCCCATTCAGAAGGAGGTACCCATTGCGGGACCTTCGAAAGAAGTACCATAGATGGGAAACTTTCAGAAGTCTGTGGTAAGAATGCCACAAATGAAGAACCTTGAACAAGGTTACTTCAAGGGAAGTTACCTAAGAAGGAACAACCCAAAAGAAGTAAGAAGATTCCCTTTCTAGAAGAAAAGATCATAAGAAGGGGATCGAAGAAGATAATAAGGGAATAGCCCTTATAGAAGGAAGAAAGATTCGATACGGACTCGTCCGCATGGACGATCTCTTGGATAGCGCAGGAAACGCTACCATGAGACTGATAGACTCAGAAGTCCAGGATCTAGAAGAAAGAGGGTTCAAAGTCGATGACGACGAACTCCTCGTAAATAGGGCAGAACAGGTCTTCGCCCTAGAAGAAGAAAGAAGGCGGATAATCTCCGCAAACCAAAAGGCAAAGAAGTAAAGACATACGTCGCTAGATGCGATCGTTGTCAGAAGAAGAAGACAACCAACCAAAAGGTGACGGGAAAGTTGATTCCCTTAGAAGTACCTTGGAAGGAAGTCTCGGCAGATTTCATCACGGGACTGCCAAATTCAGAAGGATTCGACGCGATCCTAGTGGTCGATCGTCTCTCAAAGAAGGTGGTATTCATTCCCACCAGAAGAAAAGTAACAGCTCTGGAAACGCCAAGCTGTACGAGGTCCGCAGTTCGCATCGCAAGTCATGAAGGACATATGCAAGCGACTGGGAATAACCCCTCGATGAAGTACAAGTTACCATCCGCAGACAGACAGTCAGACGGAAAGGGTAAATAGGAACTTACAGCAGTTCCTGAAGGTTGTTCTGTAACGACAGACAACGAGACTGGGCGCAATGGTTGCCACTGGCACAATTCGCTCAAAATAACAGAAGAAGTTCGGCGACTAAGAAAACGCCGTTTGAAGTAACAAAGACGTATTCCCCAAGAATGGGAACGGAGCCTGGGAAAACCAAGGCACCGGCCGCGGAAACATTCGCGGATATGTTTGACGTTGTGAAGTCCTCTTTGGGAAAAGCCCAGAGGAAAATGAAGGAACAGGCGGATAGGAAAAGATCCGATGCCCCTGAATACGAAGTAGGACAAGAAGTCCTTCTTTCAACCGCGAACCTAAAAGTAGGTCGCGAATCTCAGAAGTTGACGGAGAAGTGGCTAGGGCCCTTCAAAGTCAAAAGACACGTAGGAAGGAACGCGGTAGAATTAAATCTACCGGCTCATATGAAGATTCACCCGGTAATTAATATATTGCGGGTGAAGCCGTACCAACAACGGTTGGAAGGGCAACCTCTCGTCCGCTCGGGACCAGTTCTGGTCACCGAAGACAGAGAAGAAGAATTCGAGGTCGACTACATCGTCGACGCTCGAAAGAAAGGAAAGTCTTGGGAATACCTCGTCCACTGGACCGGGTATGACGACTCAGGACGAACATGGGAAAAAGAATCCCATTTAAAGAATGCTCCAGAAGCAATAGAGGATTTCTTTGAAAAGAATCCACGCCACTGGAGACGGGTTCAATTCACGGAAGTATATGGGCTTTACAACCCATACCCGGAGGAACCCATAGCAACCGAAGTGCGCAGTCATGGAAGACAGCGCTTAAGAAGGGGATAGTGTTGCGACGCAACATTATCTAACTTAAACTATTAACACCATGCACAGTTTCTTTTCCATTTTCATTCACTTCCGTGCTGTGCACTGGTAAGGCTATGCTTTATGACTAATCTTATTCTAGACTCGCCTAGACCTATGACATCATATGGAATATTCTAGAACAATGACGTCATCATGACTCATGATGACTCGGTATGACTAATTCTTATCTCGGCTGTGCTTTCCTATGCACACAGCCTCCTTATCGTCCAATGGCGATACGGACTCTTATGGTTCCACTTTCTATTTACCTTTTATATCATTTATTACATCATCCGGACCATAACATGTACAAACAAGTAGAGTAGTATATAAACCCCAAGAGCTAAGCTGGACGTCCTCCAGTTTAGAGCTCTTGACTGAGTCACCATCACTCCTCTCTGAGTACCGCCACAGCTACAGCTAGCAGTGGTCTAAACCCTTGTAAACACCTTAAGAACTCTTGCACGGCGCTTGAGTTGCTTTTGGGTTTCTTGCTGGTTTCATTAGGGAGTTGCTCTTGACACAAGCTAAAACTGAATAACATGTAATGTATTGATTGCAGTCTCAGCCAGTAGGCAAGTCCAGGCCAAGTGGAAACTAAACAGAAATCTCATGTTGTACTACACCTGGTAATGATGGATTCTACTATTGAGTTGCCAGATTTGGAACAAATTCTACAAAGGCTCAAACCCCTTGGTTTGATGGCTTCTGATGTGTGTACTCTCTGTCAGACCAGGTTGAGAATGCCAATGTGTAGATGGAATAAACACTAGGACATACGTCTCAGCAAATCCAATATGTCTTGTGTCAGTGGTATGATCATAGGCAAATACCTGATAGGAGCAAGTACTCAGTATATACCCTTCAAAGAGAAAGATGCCAGACCATATAAAACCTCCTTAAAAATGGCAGTCCAAGACTGAAATCTTGACCCCCATTACTCACTCTCCCCAAAGGCTGAATGTAGCTGTAGTGTCTCCCACTAGTCCCACCCCACTTTTCATTATCCTGCAGTGGAATGAGCTGCGCATCAACCTCCAAGCTGAGCACCCGGCCACCAATGTCAAAATGAAGAGGCCTCATTTTTCGGTAGGCACGTCGTGAGACCACCAAGAGATTTGTGCACCAATCGACACTTGCTCCTGGGATGGCCTTCAAGTATGCCTCAAAGTAGTCATCTGCAAGGAAAATCACTATGGAACATGACAGTAAACAACTGAACTCTGAAAATGTGAAGATACATACTGGGTGCACCAAAATCAATAATTCCAGGGGTGGGTGTCGGGATGATAGTAGGGGCATTGTCGCCATCACCGTATGTGCACGATCGGATGTCAATACCCCAAAATTTGGCAGCAGGTGGTTTATCCGTTACAGCGACATAGGTCAGTTCACCCACATACTGTGATTTGATAGCACATGAGTTGAGAATGCACAACGAACAGGAATGTTCATACCAAACTTTGATCAACGCCTCCAAAGGTCACACTCCCCCCGCCAGCTAAGCATATCAGGTATATAAACTGATCATAGGGCGAGATAGCGACGCAATACTGACTGTCGTCCCCAGAGTATAGCGGTGGAAGAAAGACACTGAATAATTTTTCCGAGATACTTCCCTGCGCAAAAAGGTTGTCTAGCACGGTTGGAACTACCACATTCTTTTCAGGCCACACAGTTCCCCGTGTGAGCACCACAGGTCCAAGACCGAGCACACCATCAACCCAATCCAAATTTTCAACCCACAAAGCAATACCAATGACTTGTTTTTGAATTACAAGCTGTGGCGTCGAGTCAAAGGACACAGTGTCTCTCACTGCGGTGGATTTGAGTTACGTGGTGCAAAGATAATGACTAAGATCTTACATGCGCTTGCTGTGAACGATGCACCACGATTACCCGGCACTCCATATGTACCATGTAACATTCGCTTTGTATCCTCAGCGCCGGGGGAGGGTTCACACCTTTGGCTAATAGTTTCTCTGTTCATGTATATCAACTCGAGACAATTACGCACACTTACCACCAAGTAATAGCAGAACCTGTGTCGAAGAGGAGCTGTTTATATGTCACAGGGTCGCCAAATCCGACGTTCATTACCACCCAATTTCCACGGATGAGCATCAATTTGTTAGTCGCCTCAACAGGAGCACGGCCCGCTAGAAATCTGGCACGAGCGGGACTCGCATTTCCAGTACCTTTGAGATATGTATGGCCAATACCCCCGATCTCAGAGAGTGAGAAGGTGAAGTTGCCTGGAGCTGCTGGAAAGGCGTAAGTGGACGTAAAGAAATAGATGAGCAAGAATGTGGTGAATGACTTCATGGGAAGAGCTGGGTGACACACATGTCTTATACCGCAGAGATTTATAGCTTTGCATTGAGGAAGGATTGGCGTGGTAAAAGTTTGGAACGTCATGCAACGAGCGTGTGGCACCCACAGATCGAAGTCAGTTCCGATGACCACCGCTGATTCTAGGGTTGCTCATGGGTACGGGTAACACCGCAGTTATTTGACTACGGGTATGGTGGGTACGGGTACGGGTTTTCACGGGTATGATGTCTCCGATTGGGTTTGGACCTGACGTTAAGGCCGAGTGACCCGATCATTCTTTATTGAATGATAGACATAGTACGGCGGCGAGGGGTCGGAGTCTTAAATTAATCAGTGCTCATCTAGTCCCTACGTCCTGCTACTGCTTTCGCTATCGTCGCTACTCACCCCGAATCTCGCCTCGCCCCGGGTCCCGCTGCCATAATTCCGCAGTCTTCACTTGCCCCTCACTCATCCTGTCCTGCTACTTTTTACGCTCAAGTCACCCTTTCTTGTTCTTGCTTTGTAAGGGTTTTCTGATTCACCGGTATTTGCAGAGCTGCATGGCAGATTCAGTTGAAGCTAGACACAGTTTAGCTGCCCAACATCTCACCAAAGTAGTCTAAGAAAGCCTGGGCCCATGACCGTGAAGTGTGAGAGGTCAAGAAGTCGCTCAGGTGGCGATGCTGGAGAATCAGGATGAGGCAGCTGTGGGTGAGGAAGCCCGTCCTTTGTTGAAGGAGATTCCATGCACACTCGAGAATAGAAAGTTATTTGATCTGCTCCATGTGGTCAGCTGGCTGACACCTCCTGTTTCCTAGTGCTGGCCAAATTGATCGTCATCAAGCCCCCGGTGCACCTCCCTGCCAGCCCAAAGGTGAATCATGTCTATGCTTTGCAGCGTCTGCCAATGGCTTCCTAGCATGCTCGTCCTGTTGCTGAGGGTGAGGTCCTCGGGAGGAATGAAGGATTGCAGACTGGGTTCATGTCGTATGTCACGGCATGCAAGACGGCTTTTGAAAGCGGCTCTGGCTCACGGATGGTCGACGCTTGAAGCTACGCGACATTGGTGGTCCAGGGTTATCCCGCCCTCGCAGGGCCAGGTCTGTCGCAAGGGCGCGATAACCCCTGGCCAACAAGACGGACCTGCCTTTCCTCTGCGTGTCGGAGGGCCAAGAGGGAGGAGCAGCTATCCGACGAGACAATGGATATGGCAGCTGGGGTGTTGTTCGCGGGTTGTGGGTGAGTGATCGGCACGATGTGGTACGTCAGCGCGTCCCCGATGAGCTTGTGCCCGGCATGGCACGTAGACGGGGAACCATTCCGGGGTGCCAAATAGTGCCAGACCGGATTAGTACTATGGCGGGGTCATCTTTGATACATTAAACGCATCGTTCTTCTGGTTTCCACGATACGCAGGTATATATGAGGGTGTTACATTCAACCCCGGGTCTTCCATTCACTGAATATGTCTACCCGGGCTCAGACCATTTTCTTCCTGGGAGCCACGGGTTACCTCGGCTCTCAATTCTTGCTCTTGCTCAACGAGAAGCTTCCACACCTTCATGTAATCGCCTTGCTTCGTAACGCGACCCCAGAACGAAAGCAGCAACTACAGGAGATACACTCGAACATCAACTTCACCGAAGGCACTCTCGAAGACGATGCTATCATTCGAGAGCAAGCTGAGAAAGCCGACATCGTGATCAACTGTGCCAGCTCAGATCATCCTGCAAGTGTCAAGGGTGGGTCCAATGTCATTTTTTTTTCTTGAAATCAAAAGGATTGATCATCTCGTATCTAGCGACACTCGCCGGGCTCGAGGTAAACTCGAAAAATAGCCCAGGAAAGCCTCCTCTCTATATTCATGTGTCTGGTTGTGGCATTTTCAGTGACAACGCACGAGGCGAGCCCGTAGAGCACGTCAAGGAATGGTCAGACATAGGTTTGGACCTGAAACAGTGAGTGAAAAACATCCCAAATGGAATTACCCCTGACACCCATCATCCCTTTAGGTGCGTTCAGACAAACACACACCTCGATTCGGATATCCCGGTCAGTCACTTGATGATGGTAGTGAAACACTCGTCGAATCAAGAAGACAGATCGTAGAGGCTGGATCTCGCGTTGAAAATCCAGTTCGCACGATCATTTACTTCCCTGCCCAGGTTAGAGTCCCTTTATTCCAATCGTTATCGTAGATATATGCTTATACTGGCCTCCTGCAGATTTATGGGGTTGGTGATGGTGAGTAGTTGTGCATACGATCCACCCAATTAGTCCCATGTGGCTGAACATGTCCTAAGGCGTCCAAAAGACGACGCGCTGGCTGCACACTTTCTTAGGCTTGACGAAGGGCATCGGCCACGCTGGAACATGGGGCCCTGGTGCCAATTCGATGAATAACATCCATGTCAAGGACTGCGCCATGGGCCTATTGCTCGTCCTTCAGGCAGCTCTGGAAGGCAGGGCTGACGAAGGCCCTGAAGGCCTCTGTAGGATGGGACCGTGTTGTCCATGAAAATATCTATTGACATCGGCTACCCCCAGACCTTGCTGCCAGTGACGAGCCCAGAATTTTATTCCATGTTTGGACGAAAGTCATGGGCGATGTAAGTGCCTTCACTCTACTTAGGTCAACCTCTCGTTTGACTTTAACATCTCCTGGTCAGTATTTGTTTAACAGGGGCATCCTGAAGGAGGGTGGTAGCCGTCCTTTTCCGTCCAAAATCGTCGACCCACTCGGCCACCGTACGTTATACTCTCTCTGATGAGATGTCCGTTGATCTTGTAATGTTTAGGTGGTTGGTCGTTGCTCGGTGGGAACCACTTCGTGAAACCCGAGCGCCTCTACAAACTGGGATGGGAACCCACTGAATCAAAGAGATTGTCTTTTCTAGACAGTTTTCCTGCGGCCCTCGAACAGGCACTTATGTAATGAGTAAACATATTCAGTCTCCTGACTTTCAGCATGTAATGCATGATGCTGCATGCGTAAGAAATGTATATATGGAATGAACAAGAAACCGAGTGTCTGAAGCATGAAAACCAAATGTGATCTACAATATGTCCAATGCTGCACAAACCCTGGCCATCAGTAATTTTGTCATGCCCTTATCCAGACTTGGCACTCTTAGGGTGGACTTATTGCCTCTTAGACCAGGTACCAAGTGGAAAAAGTGTCATAAAGGGGCAAAAAGTACCATAAAGGGGTGGATAAGGACACCTGATGTAGGACTCTCGGACTATTCTGGTAGTCACCAAGCGTCACGAGGTTTGGAGTCTTTGGACGCGCTTCCCGATAAGCTGCTAGAACCCCTGGTATTTATCATCGTGTTTTCCATCCACTGAGAATGTCTACTCGCGCCCAGACCATTTTCTTCTTGGGCGCCACTGGTTACCTTGGCTCTCAATTCTTGCTCTTGCTCAACGAAAAGCTTCCACAGCTTCATGTAATCGCCTTGCTTCGTAATGCGACCCCAGAACGAAAGCAGCAACTACAGAAGATACACTCGAACATCAGCTTCGCCGAAGGCACTCTCGAGGACGATGCTATCATTCGAGAGCAAGCTGAGAAAGCCGACATCGTGGTCAACTGCGCCAGCTCAGATCATCCTACAAGCGTCAAGGGTGTGCCCAATATTTTTTTTCTTGAAAGCAAATCAAAATGATTGATTGCCTCGTATCTAGCGACACTCGCTGGGCTCGAGGTAAACTCGAAAAATAATCCAGGAAAGCCTCCCCTCTATATCCATGTGTCTGGTTGTGGCATTATCAGCGACAACGCACGAGGCGAGCCCGTAGAGTATGTCAAGGAATGGTCAGACATAGGTTTGGACTTGAAACAGTGAGTGAAATACACCACAAATGTAATTGCCCCCAGCACCCATCATTCCCTCAGATGCGTTCAGACGAACACACACCTCGATTCAGATATCCCGGTCAGTCACTTGATGATGTCAACGTAACGCCCGTTGAATCAAGAGGACAGATCGTAGAGGCTGGATCTCGCATTGAAAATCCAGTTCGCACGATCATCTACTTCCCTGGCCAGGTTGGAATTCCATTATACTTATCGTTATTGTATACCGCTGATACTGGCCCCCTGCAGATTTATGGGGTTGGTGACAGTACGTGGTCGTGCATGCAACCCACCCGATCAGTCCCACGTAGCTGAACACGTCCCAAGGCGTCCAAAAAACGACGCGCTGGCTGTACATTCTCCTCGGCTTGATGAAGAGCATCGGCCACGCTGGGACATGGGGCCCTGGTGCCAATTCGATGGATAACATCCATGTCAAGGACTGCGCCATGGGCCTGTTCCTCATCCTCCAGGCAGCTCTGGAAGGCAAGGCCGACGAAGGCCCTGAAGGTCTATGTAGGACAGGACTGTTTTGTCCACGAAAATATCTATTGATATCGGTTGCCCCCAGATTTTGCTGCCAGTGCGGAGCCCAGAATTTTATTCCGTGTTTGGACAAAGGTCATGGGCGACGCAAGTGCTTTCACTCTACTTAGGTTGATCTCCTGTTTGACTTTGGCCTCTCCGGGTTAGTATTTGTTCAACAGGGGTATTCTTAAGGAGGGCGGTAGCCGTCCGTTCCCGTCTGAACTCGTTGATCCATTCGGCCACTGTGAGTTATATTAGTCCTGCTCTGATGAGATATCTGTTTATCTTGTCACGATCAGTCGGTTGGTCATTGTTCGGTGGGAACCACTTTGTGAAGCCCGAGCGCCTCTACAAACTGGGATGGGAACCCACCGAATCAAAGAAGCTGTCTTTTCTGGACAGTTTTCCTGCGGCTCTCGAACAAGCACTTAATGAGTAAAAGTATCCAGTTTCCCGGCTTCTAGTATGTAAGACCTGACATTGCGTATGCAATGAATGTGTATGTAAATTAGTCCGAGTTTTCTCCCTTTCCCGAGGATCAGCATGCATTGAGTATCTAACAAAGGAATACTCCGGCATGACCTTGTGAAGTGCTTCGACTGATTCTGTGTGCCTCGCCTTCCCAAAGATGTACATGCGGACATTGTCCTACCTAGCACGTATTTCGCCCCTGCGTCATTCACATAAATACATCTGACTCTCGTCGAAACGGACCAGTTCACGATGCCTATTCGAACGCGGAACGTTGTCCTCCTAAATATTTGGGCAATACACATGAACAATGGGTTTTCACGTCTTCCAGCAAGCCTTGTGAAATCCACCTCTTTTGCAGCACCGTGTTGGTGCAAGGATGTTGCAGACTTCAGACCTGAGCGCTTTATCGATATCGAATCCTAGTACTGCTGGTCCAGGAATGCAGGTGAGCGCGCACGGTTGTATCCCCCAATAGGTCTCGAGCGTACCCACGCTCAATTAGTCTTGCGTATCTTAGGGGGTGCGTGGTCGTGTATTGATCAACGATTCGCGTCTACAACTATGGTAGGCGAACTCGCGAGCAATGTACGCTGTTACTAGTACGAGATATCGGTTCCGGATGACCTCGCGAACAAACATTCCGAGGAACGGAAGAAACATTGTTAAAGTCTATCACTAGAATCACGTTGACGCTGTTGAATGCACGAGTCGAGTCATACCGCCGGTCTTACTGACGTGTATCGGAGCACTAGTTTTAATGCTGTCTTGATGTGATGGTGGGTGGTGCGAGGTCAGTTTAATGCCAATGTTGCTTTGGACCACTCGATACTTTCATTTCCATCACTAGGTGTCGGTCCGGAGGTCATACCCAATCCTTTGTGACGATAGCTATTCGCCGATATCAAGGTGTGTGTTCTCAGCATGAACGGAAGAGAGTAATAAGCATAGTATTCGATTACCCGAGGATATATCTCTCATCTTTTGGTGTCCGATCAGTCTCTACTATTCTCTCCTATGCATGCGGCTGGTTTCTACGTCAGCGATCAGTCAGAATTTAAGCACAAAGCGTTTGGCTTCGTGGTCTCGACGTAGTACGTCCTCAGGCCTGCCCCTGTCGACGCTCTTCCCCGCATGTCGCCCCGCGGCGATTTCCGCTTGCTTGCGGTTCGTCAGCCACCCTCCGACGGCCACACCCCCACTTCCATTGGGCTGTCATGTCCCCGTGGCGGGCTGGCCTTTCACTCTGTACGTCAGATGGCCAGGAGAAAGTAGCATCTGTCTGACACCTTAATGCACATGCAAGCAGGTATGTAGTTTGCGGGATACGGTGGCGTAATTAGCATACCAGCACTGTGGTTGCGCTGAAGGGGGCACATGGCAAATACGAGCAGCCGTTCTGGAACGCGGTCAGACCAGATCATAGGGACGCGGCACGAGCACTGCACGAAGCAGTTCAATGTCTTCGAGTCAGAGACACCTCCCGGCTTCCATTCACTCATGTAGGTCTCTGATAATTGTAATTTCAGTGGGCGTCGGACGGGCATGCCTGAAGGATACAGACAATATAAATTCGTGTATAGACTCTGAGATGTACATACCACAAATCCTTGGCAAGCAATGTTTTCTATATCCCTGCTAGTATGTGGCGAGGTCAACACCCTGCGCCTGAATCTTGGCCAGATATATCCTTTCTTCGCCCAAAATGAGAAGGCCAGACTTCGTGAATACCATTTGCGCAGAGGTACTGTTGATGAAGAATTTCCCAATCAAAGCACCCTCAGAGTTCCATACGTGCGTTCCGTCTCCACAGCCCGAGTACACGTTGCCATTCGTGTCCAATTGGATGCCATCCGGGATGCCAGAATCAGTGTAAGCAAAGACGCGACGATTCTTGAAAGATTGTGTGACTGGGTCAATGTCATACTGGTAGCTGTGGTACGAAAAGGGTAAGAACAGGTAAGGGAGCGAGATGATTCGAAGCGACTAACATCGTAGCAGGATATATCTGGTCATTTCCAAACCGACCATTGTTTACTCCCGTGTCCGCCCTAGAGATTTAGTTGTAAATCCTCACGGTCTGCCTGATCATCGGAACAACTCCTTACACAAACGCAGTTCTGCCGTCCTGGCTAATGGCAATCCCATTTGGGTGTACGAATTGGTCCGCGACAACACGGACTTGACCCGTCGATGGGTCGAAACGATAGACCTGGGAAGGTAGCATGGGTTTCGGACGAAACCCGTTCATCCAGCCGTACCTATGACGATCTGTCAGCTTTCGATGTTGAGATTGCGAAGAACTTACGTGGGGTCCGTGAAAAACATGATATCTGTTCCAGGTAGAACCTTGATATCATTGAGCGAGTTGAATTGTCGGCCGTAAAAGTTGTTCAACAAGACAGTAGTGTTGAACGGTGGACTGGGATTCACAAGTACGATCGAAGGTGGCAACAGGGCACGACCTGACGTGATGAAGAGAAGATTTCCTTTGTACGGGCCGGTGCCTCCGTTGACCATCTGCACAGTCTCAGGGAGGCTGAGCTGGAAAACTGTCGGTGTCATTCTCCGGATAACTAGACTGTGGGAGCTCACGATCTGTATTTGCATGTTTATGTCGCCGGACGAGGCAGCAAGCGCATAGTCAACTTCCGTCATGTTGAGCATCGAGACGACACTATTATTGTGCCAGTCACTATACCCTAGAGGACCACCGTCGTTACTAGAGAAGAACACGACATTAAGGTCAGGTACATAGATCGGTGCCTCGTGAGCAACAGCAAAGCCAGGGCTCGACATGACAAGCCGAATAGTCGCATCTGGTCCTGTGACGTCGAGAAAGGATGGATCAAAGACTTGAATAAAAGGAGGGGTCGTGTTCGTGGGATTGAAACCCACTGCGGAGTTGTTCGTGCGCCACAGAGGGGAACCTGCATCCAGGACATTATACTCGCGTAAGCTGATAAACTGCGATTCTTAGGAATCCCTTTTGCGAGCATCCGAGATGGAGAACATACTTCGGCACCGGGAGGCAGTGATATGGTAGAGTGCACTGACTTGCTACCAGCGGCCTCAGGCTTCGTGGTGACTGCAATGGCAATCGCCAAGGCAGCAAAGGCTAACGCAGCCAGCGCCCAGTAAACATCCGTGGAAGATGAGCTCTTTCGGGCTGATTGCTTGTCGTCGCTCATATAATCCTGTGATACACACCCCGAGCTTGAGCAAACCGAGTTCGAGTTGAGTTTCAAAGCTGCTGGCAGCTGTGCACCGAATTGCGGGCACGTGTTCCTTGCGGGGTGATCGGAGTCTTCGGCCGCCTTGTCAATGCAGGCCTGACTCGTGCGGTATGTACTCGGTCCGGCAAAATAAACTACTACCTCAGTCCTCAACGTCAACCTTCTTCGCCACTTTTACAAGTACTTAGTTTGTTGGCTTCATGCAACTAAAGGGATCTATTTTTTATGACTCTACTACTATTGCATACTTTGGACGCACTTATCACTAGGATGTTCATCTATCATCGAGTTCCAGAGATACATCAGACGAAAATCCATCACGTATTCCCTTCTCCACAGAAGGAGAAATTCCAACTTCTGCCTAGCACGCATCCAAGGTAATGCCCTATGCCCAAATGTTGGCCAGATATATCTTTTCCTCATCAAGAATGAGGAGGTCAGGCTGTATGAAGACCATCTCTGCCGACGCGCTGTTGATGAAGAATTTTCCAATCAGAGTGCCCTCCGAGTTCCATATGTGCGTGATACATGTTTCCATTCGTGCCTAATCGAATGCCATCCGGAATCACTGTAAACAAAGACGCGACGATATGTAAACGACTGGGTAACCGGGTCGACGTCATACTTATAATTGGTGCGGAAGTGAGGCAGCATAATCCAGAATCCAGATAAGAGTGATTTCAAGTGAACTAACATTGTGGCCGGATAAGTCTAATTATTTCCAGGCAGACCACTGTTTACCCCTGTGCCCGACCTGTACAGTTGTGAGTAATCCCAATGAAGTATTCGCACCCTACTTGCATATATGCGGTCCTACCGTCTAGAAAAAATGTGATTTCATTTGGGTGTACAAATTGGTCCGTAATATCTCGCGCTTGGCCAGTCGATGAATCGAAACGATAGACTTGAGAAGGTAACATTGGTTCTGGGATAAATTCGCTCAGCCAGCCGTACCTGCATGAGTGTGTTTTCTCAACATTGAGACTTGCAAAACAGCCTACGTGGGATCCGTGAAAAACATGATGTCAGCGCCAGCTAACACCTTGATGCCGTTGAGCGAGTTGAACTGTCGACCGTAGAAGTTATCAAGTAAGACAGTAGTATTGAAGGGTGTCCTGGGATTCACAAGTACAATTGAATGAGACAGGAGGGCGCTTCCAGATATGACAAAAAGAAGATTTCGTTTGTATAGACCCGCGCCACCGTTCATTATCTGCACCATGTGAGAAAGGATTGATTGGGTAACGGCGAGAAACACTCCCATGGCACCCGGTTAGGATACTCACCGTTTGAATTTGTATGTTCACTCCGCCAGATGTGGCAGCAAGTGCATAGTCAACCTCTGTCATGTTGAGTACTGAGACGACGCTATTATTGTACCAGCCATTATATCCGAGAGGGCCACCATCGTTGCTGGAGAAGAACACGATATTGAGGCGAGGTACATAAATGGGTGCTTCGTGAGCGAAGGCGAAGCCAGGATTTGATACGATGAGTTGGATGGCTGCATTCAACCCGGTTATCCCGAGAAATGAGGGGCTAAATACGTGTATAAAAGGAGGTTGTTCGTGGGACTGAAACTCACATAGTCGTTCGTGTCACTCAGGGTGGTCTACACCCACAATATTGGAATCGAGTGGGCCGATGTACTATGCTTTGCCAGAAATCGCTGCTCGCGATCACAGGGAGAGATCACAGGAGATCGGGCGAGGTCCAGAGAGCTGCCAGTGATAGTGCCGGCACCGATCGATGCTACTATAGCACCGTGTGTCAATGCAGCGAAGGCTAAGAAAAGTATCATGGTCTCTCGCGCTTCGTCCTTGTCATGGCTGTTTGTAAAATTGTACCAGGTTGGCGGAAGTGCCTAGATCAGCAGGTCTAGACTCGGAGACGCTCCTGAAACCCCCCGCGGCTTTTATCCAGTCTCAGCCAGCGAGATCGGACAGCCGTCAACAAGTCTCCATCACTAGCCTTAGGTCACCTGACGTCACGAGGCAAGACAGATCAGTCCTAACGAATTTCGAAAACATGACCATTGGAATAGCGGAAAAAAATTCCCCCGTTGTACACAGATTTGTTTCTCACGCAGAATTGTGGACAAATGTTCGTGGAGGTGAAAGTTGTATAACGGGATTGCCAGGTAACCTCTACTTCAGCGAAGATTTATTGCTCGCAGGTTACACCTGGGAATCAAACCTATGGAAAGCCGGACAGTCGTGCTGATTCCGGATCACGATTTTCGTCCTCCGACTTTCGGCAGAGGGATTAGGGGCTTTCCATACAAACCAAATAAGCCATACTACAGCGGAGGCAAGGTGAGCCTCTGGAGAAAGTTAGTGGCCGCCATGAGAAGTAATTGAATATCCCACAGCGAGCATGTCAGGCCGGAATTGAAACGAGTCGCATGCAGTTCACAAGTAGTGAAGAGCGATCCGGGTCATTCAAGGAGTGGCAACGAGTGAAAGTACATGAACAGCTACGTGAATCGAATTTCATCTCAGTACCTACTATGAAATGTTCAATAGATTTCTCCCCCAACCGTTTTGTGACCGCGATGGCACGTCTTCTCCATTCAAGGTATTGCAACCGATGGCGACCCACTTGGATAACCACCCGGTAACGTTGGGTGAGTTTATCGTGTATCCGAGATATTGATTTTCGCCGGGGCAGATCATCATCGTGGCCTGTTATCCCCATGGCTATAGGGAGTGGCGACGTGACCATCGGGTCCGAGCGGAAGCGCCAGTGTGTGCTGACATTACAGCGGCTGTATGACGGAATCGATTATTTCATTTCTCAGGGACGTTTTTGATATGTTGCCAGGGTGTTCAAACAACGTACTGTCAGAAGACGCTTAACTTTCAACTTGAGGCCGAGATTTACGTCAGGCTCTCATGGGGTTTCTGCTGCAGCATCTACAATTTACGAAGTCGTTCATCCACTGGCAGGAACTCAAATGGACTCCAATGCTATTTTT
>JBBPTY010000345.1:0-20018 GCA_038094335.1 Tylopilus aff. striatulus | reverse complement strand
AACCTTACGCTCGTTGTCATTGCATCTTTCGTCCTTGACAGAGCAATCTTTTATGACGGTGTCTACTTTCCCTTACTTGGTCGATCTCGATGTGCATGCCGATCAATTATCTTTCTCGATCCCAACTTCTCAAGACTCTGAGGATATCCCATTCTTTCCTGCTCTGGAAAGGTTGAAGATCCGTGCTCAGCACACGGTCGTAGTTTCGATACTCGAACGGCTGCGTTCACACAAACTTTGTTCTCTCCACATAGATGCCGTCACCCCCGGCCCAGCATCTGCCTTTGATGACCTTTTCAAAACCATGTCCCCCTTTCCACTCCACGATCTCACTCTCGAACACGCCCTACCCACAGACGACTCCCAAGATACACCTGCACACGCCGCGGACCAAGCCTTCACTATGGACCACTTGCGACCACTCTCCAAATTGCCCCTCCGATCGTTCGTGCTCGACACCAGCTTGCCCCCCGACCTGTCAGATACAGAAATCGAGGCGATGGCGAAGTGGTGGCCCCGCCTTGAGCGCCTCCACCTCGGGGCAAGCATGGCTCTCGAGCAGGTGGATGCGGCGTGGACGCCGAGGACGTCACTCAAAAGCCTCGTTGCGCTGGCCAGGGGATGTGTGTGTCTCCAGAGCCTCGTCATCGCCCTAGATGTCGGTGCGGGTGTGTCCGAGGACGCCGGTGCGACAGCCTCCCACCCCCTGACGTCCTTGTCGATCAGTTCGCGCGCACGACCGGACATTTCGTCGGTGTCGGCGATGTTGGCTAGGTTGTTCCCGTCCCTGGTGGACGTGTCGCCTGGGTTTGTTGGCGAAAATGAGGACGCCTGGGGTGCCGTTCAAACCACTGTTTCGAATTTTATTTGCAGAACCTCCTAGCATAGAGACATAGATCCTGATAGACTCCGATTCCCTAGACCTAGACAAGACGCACTAGACTTAGACTTGGAATACAGTAGATACCGCGGACGAGGTTGTGATTGCCTTGATCGGTGGACATCGAGCACTAACGGCGTATGGCATTCAGTACTACGCATACAGCATGTAGTAATGACAATTTAAGTCTACATGGGTGGCTTGGTACCAGGGGCGAAAGTGTAGGTCAGACCGCACTTTCCACAGTATTGGCGATCTTTATGGAAAGCCATCTACATACTCAAAGTCAAACTACAGGCTATCGAGAAATACATTAAGACGTACAAAGATACCAGCACCACACTCGGCGGTGGGACACTCGCGGCGAAGACGCTTGATCTTGCCATCCGAGTCTACCTTGTAGTACTTGAGGATGGACATCTTGACCTTCTTACGCTTGTGCTTGATCTTCTTGGGAGTCTGCATCGCCATTTCTCTATCAGTATGGGCACACCACAGCGGAGACGAGACCCAAACGTACGTTGTACGTCTTCTTCTTGCGCTTCTTTGCACCACCGCGGAGGCGGAGGACCAAGTGGAGGGTGGACTCTTTTTGGATGTTGTAGTCGCTGAGGGTGCGACCGTCTTCGAGCTGTTTGCCAGCAAAGATCAGACGCTGCTGGTCCGGGGGGATACTATAACAGTGAACGATGAGCGGACAAGATCAACAAGAGAGAAGGAATCGGCGCACCCTTCCTTGTCTTGAATTTTTGTTTTGACATTGTCGATGGTGTCAGAAGATTCGACCTCGAGAGTGATGGTCTTGCCCGTGAGGCTGCAGCACGTCTGAGCGATACGAACAGGGATGAACGACGGTAAAACTTACGTCTTGACGAAAATCTGCATCTTGTCGGATGCCTTTGTCTGTCCAACGAAGTAAACGGTGGAGTCGTCGACAAAAGCAAGAGCCGGTGGTTGTGGTTGGTGAGAGAGACTTATCTGCACTGATGTACAAACCTTAATTTTTGTGATGATGGTCCGTGCGTGGTAGACTCATGACTAACAAGACAGATTACGTGATGGTTCGCGTCGCGTCAGTCCACCGGTCGCGTTACGGCCTGTGTGGAGAACGGCTCCATCATGGATAGCGACGTCGACATGGACATGGACCCCGCCACCCCTCTCGTATACAAAGGAAAAGAAAAAGCCGAAGACCTTTATGCAGATGGCGACACCTTACCCTGGTACATCCCCTCGAATCAACCGCGTCTCTGACTCCTGACGCGCCCTTCGTGCCAGGGTCGAAAAATACCGACCAGTCACGCTCAATGATGTCGTCTCCCACAAGGACATAACGACTACCAGTGCGCACCCCCATCGTGCCGTCGCCCCGGATACGACTTACGTGTGTGATGACAGTCGAGCGGTTCATCGAGAAGAACAGGTTGCCGCATTTACTATTTTACGGTCCTCCGGGCACTGGGAAAACATCAACCATACTGGCCGTCGCGAGGCGCATCTACGGCGCCGAGTACAGGAAGCAAATCCTCGAGGTAGGCATCTCCCCACGTAGATCGCATATATCCCCCTCAAAGACGACTTCCAGCTCAACGCATCCGACGACCGAGGTATCGACGTCGTCCGCGAGCAAATCAAGCAATTCGCAGAAACTCGCACGTTGTTTTCTAAGGGCTACAAACTCATCATCCTCGACGAGGCGGACATGATGACACAGGCAGCTCAGGCAGCGCTCCGTCGCGTGATCGAGCAATACACCAAGAACGTGCGGTTTTGCATCATTTGTAACTATGTGAACAAGATTGCGCCTGCGATTCAAAGTCGGTGCACGCGGTTCCGGTTCTCGCCTTTACCCATGACGGAGGTGGAGAAAAGAGTAGAGACTGTCGTACAGGCAGAAGGGTAAGTGACAGAGCGTGTAACTCGATGCGGGCGTATCTGAACGTATACTAGAGTGAAATTAACCCCTGATGGAAAGCGGGCGCTGCTTAGACTCTCGAAAGGTGATATGCGAAGAGCACTTAATGTACTCCAGGCATGCCACGCTGCCTATGACACCGTCGGGGAGACGGAAGTCTATAATTGTACCGGAAGCCCGCATCCGTCAGACATCGAGACAATAGTCAACTCGATGCTCTCGGACGAGTTCACGACGTCGATTCAGAGTGCGTTGCTTGCTGTCGACGTCATATGGAACTCAATTTTCTCCATAGTGATTACCGCACTCAAGACCGAACGAGGACTTGCACTCCAAGATTTGCTTTCTGGCGCGTACGAGTACGTGGAAACGATCGATTTCAAACCTCACGCCCGAGTGTACCTGCTGGACTTTATGGCTACCATAGAGTGAGTGGTGGTGCTGACATTCGCTGAATTTTTGCGAATCTACTTCCCCTCTAGACATAGGTTATCAACAGGTGCCAGCGAGAAGATACAGTTATCAGCCCTGCTAGGTGCCTTCAAAAATACGGTTGAATTACAGTCCAAGTAACCAAAACACTGGAAACATCAGAGGATACATAGTTTTCGAGTTGGATCCCATTGTCTATCTATATCACACACCGCGTCGAATAATACTCAAAATTGAACCACGGTGCTGTTTCTTTCTACAAGGATGTACGTTGCATTGATGCCTCCAGCTCCTCTACCCCACCCAACTGTCCCAAAGCATGGGGTGGTTCTGAGCGTAGCGCAAAATTCAAGAACCACTCCTTGCTCATGTAGTTCCGGATGCTAGGTGGATTCCTTATCAGTTGACTTTGCGTGTCGGTGCATTGCACTCACCCATCAGGCAACAAGACAACGACGTTCATGCCCTCGGTCTTGGCAAACTTGCGTCCTTGTTCGGATTTCAACCAGGTTAGAGCACCACTGAGTGCACTACCACTGCTGCCACCAACAAGGAGGCCCTCCGTTCTCATAAGGCGTTGGACACATTTAAAGGCCTCTTCGTCAGTTGTCTTCTCCCAGAGGTCAATGTCACATGGGTCTCTCGACAAGACTTCTGGGATGAAGTCATAGCCAATACCCTCAACGATATAGGGTTCGGCGACACCGCGAGTATTGAGGGAATCAGGGAACGCAAGAATACTGCCAACCTATACGCTAAATGTCAGTGACCACAATGTATGCGGTCGGGAATACCACGAACTGGATCAACGCCGACGACAATGCAGTCAGGGTTGTGGGTTTTCTTCAATGAACGAGAAACCCCAGTGACAGTGCCCCCTGTACCTGCGCTGGCGATGAAAGCGTCAACCTTCAAGGAGGACGGTCTCGATGAAGTGGAAGGAGTGGACACGACAGCCTCGATGATTTCTGGTCCAGTGGTACATTCATGCGCCAGCGGGTTGTTTGGCTGATGACTGTGAGTATTCGCCCGCGACGGGCAAGTTGGGCACGTACGTTACGATACTGGTCTAGGATGACCGCATGAGGTATTTCGCGCTGTAGCCTCTGTGCCACACCTACGATCGTCGGGGAATTCAGCTACGAGAGGTGCAGAGGGGATACGATGGGAAAACTACCTATGTGGCTATTTGGGGAATCCCAGGGTTCTGAATCAGGGGTGCGGATGACCTGTGCGCCGAATGCTCGAAGTAGAGCCTCCTTCTCTTGCGACATCTTATTGGGCATGGTTATGATAACCGAGTATCCCTTATCTGCCGTATTCAGCAGCCGCTGAATGAGGAAATATTTGGCAGTACCTTGACCGCGCACGCCATAGCGAGACCGATGCCTGATGACATCAGATAAGGCAAGATACAGGAGGTGAGAGGAACAGACCTGTGTTGCCCGAGGTGGGTTCGATAACGACACTCTGACCAGGGACGAGTTTTCCGTCCTTCTCCGCAGCAAGGATCATCGCCTTTGCGATTCTGTCCTTGACTGAGCCACCGATGGAGAGACACTCGAGCTTCCCGACTAGGGAACGGGGATCACGCATGCCGAATGGGGAGGGAAAGGAGGCAGTACATACGTAGGTTACATTTGATGCCATCTTCGGCGGCAATTCTGTCGAGTCTGACGAGGGGAGTGTTGCCCACGGCGTCAAGGGCGTTGTCGAGGATGTGAGAGATCATGTTGGAAGAGAAGCAAGAAGTCACGCCCCGTGGTAGGGTTCGCTTATGACGGTGCCGTCGGCTCCGGATCGGATCTCGTTATGAACGCATGGTAAATGGTTTAATTTTCGCTCAACGCCACACAAATATGTCAGTTACTGTACTTGATCATGACCACTGCCTCAAGATGTCCAAATCCAATGGCCACGGTTTTCCCATCCATGTAGCCCGCTCCGCATGGTCCCCGTAGGTATCACCGGTGTTGGGGTGGATGAAGACGCTGATTCAAAGCGCGTGGGTCAGTGGTTATATGTTATCGGATGATTACATACTCGCAGGGGCCGCGGTTCACGACGAGCCAAGAAAAAAGGGCGCCAGTTTGGTGGGGACTGAGTGTGTTGATCTGGAACATGGTCGTGGGGTGAGGCCCTGATCGACGTGTTAGGATGTCCACGATACAAGGAGTGCCAGTTGACATGCCGACCGGTCTGTCCCAGAACTTGCCGAGCGGGAGCTAGGAAGGGGGTGGGTTGGTGGGTGTGTTGTGAGGGCGGGGACATACCTCCGGGAATTCGTGCCCGACACGCACATAGAGCTGTCTGGCGTGATCGACGTGTTCCGAGGACCAGTACACTGCACGATGTGAGCTACGTAGACAAGTGAGAGGGTGGGCTTGCCGTGGAAATCGAAGCCTGGTGTCTTGATGGGTGCGGGGAACTCGAGATAGGCAGCAGAGAGGGTGTCCATGTTTGATACGAGACGAAACTCGGACGGGGGAGGCTAAATAGACAGGGCAACCCGAGTGGCTGACAATTCACCGTGCAGTCGGACAATGATGACACCGCGGACATGAAGCGAACTCGTCCACCTCCACTCACGACATTCTCCGTAACATCTTCCCTTTTTTCCGACTCCTCGTTTTCTTTTTTTTTTTTCCTTCTATTTTCCATGCGTGCATCACAGTTGAGCGGTCATCAGGCGAATTTGAACGTTCCTCTTTCCCCCACGTTCGCGTCTCCTCGTCCCGCTCCAAAGGCGCCCAAGAATTCTCCCCTCAAGTCATTCCAGTCTGTGTTCCAGCGAAAACCACCGCCTTCCTCTCCTTCCGCCGTTTCTCTTCACTCCTCCGAGTCTCTACCCAGCGATAGCCGCAACCACCACCCGTTTGCCGCCATGCCCCCGCCTCCTCTCCCCGTCGTCTCAAATCACGACGCTCTTGACGACGAACAGGAATGTCCCGTCTGTCTCGAGCCTCTCAGTTTCAGCTTCAGGTTACCAGGCGAAAAACCCCACGTAGTCCCCGAATGCGGTCACTCTCTACACGAAGTAAGCTCCCGATCTATCCCTCTTCTCCACGTTTCATCCCCTTCCCCAGGCCTGTTTCACAGCCGTCTATGGCCCTCCTCCCGGCCAGTCCCGCTCAGTCGTACCCCGCAAATCCAACTTGGGTGTCTGCGGCGTCTGTAGGCGTCCCATGAAAATAGGCGACGGCGATAATAGCAAAACGAACAGTCCGTCTTGCCCTACTCCCGTATCCCTCACACCGTTCATGTCTTTTCGTAGAACTTGCCGCCCTCACGGGTATGGGCGACCCAAATACACCCGCCCTTTATCCCGGCCGCGACACGCCCACCTCACGAAATCGCCGCTCCCCAGCGCAAAACACAATAACACAAACCAACCCCACCGATGATGACCCTACCGATCTCGCTGTCTCTGTAAAATCTACTCCCAGCGATTCCCACTACATCGTCGCTCCTCACATCCAGGTCCGACCTGAATTCTCCTCCATCTCCAGGTCTCCAGATGCTTCCCAGCCCCTCACATGTATCGTCATCATCGAGCTCCCCGCAAGGCGTAACACCCCTCATATACCCGGGCCGGTCGCCTCGGAACCATATCCCCTTCGGAACACTTCAGCACCCCCACGACGAGATTCCGACGTGGCTTCCTCCAGGATTTCAGAACTACAGTCTCCCCAGTCCGACGGTTGGGCTCCTTCATACAACACCAGCGATGCTGGATCAACACGCTATGCATCCTCACAAACTCATGAAGACGACTCCCCCTTCAGCGCCATCGTCGAAGATCTCAGAAATCGAATCATTGATTGGAAGGGTCACGCGCTATCAGGGCTTGGCCCTTTGCAGATGTACGATTTACTGTCCGTCCGCCGCGACGCCCTTGTCCGGGAGTTCTACGTCTATTTATTCAAGGAGGCTATTATATGTGTAGTAGAGGAGAAGAAGCGTTCTTTCGGTCGCTTCTTGCCATCTCCTGCATTCAACGACGCGTCGACTGCTATTTCTGCTTCCAGTGGCCAGTCCAGAGGTGTTCTCAGGCTCAAGGGACGTATCTATGTTCGGCACATCAAGCGGATTATTGCTGGCGCGACCGGGGATCTAAGTCTCACGATCGAAATGGAAGACGAGCGCCTGGATTCCTTTATTCTTGTCTTCAAAGACCGCTCTTCGCTCGAGTCATGGAGAACCCAGATTCAAGCCCTTGTGACCTCTTTCCAACAGCAGCAACATGCATACCATTCTCCTCCGCCATCGTTTGGTTGTGGTCTGGACGTTGATGAATTCGGTGGTTCAGAAAAGGCTGCTCGCATGCTAAGCGGCAGCACCGGTTCCACCACACACAGCACCGTGGATAGCCTTCTCCAGGCATCTTCGCGCTCAACCCTTTCGTCGAACACGTCCCACGGTTCGGTCCAACAGCGATCCATACAGAACAAATTACAGACCTTGAGTGAGGAAGATACCATGCTGCATTACGATACCCGACCCACTGGCGTTGTAGCACCGCATGTATCCCAAGGGCCATCCAATTCCCTCGCGCCTCTTCCTCACCCGCCTCTTGATCTAATACTTATCCTTTCCTTACCACCTCCAAGTTCGCCTCGCAGTACTGCGGACCTCAAAATACGTGTCATCAAAACATCGCTCGACTTTATTCTTGCCTCTCTTGGCAGCAAAGATCGGTTGAGCTTGGTGACTTTCGAGGTCGGTGCAGGGGGACGAGTACGGAAAACGCCTTACCTTTGCCTAGGGCGAGCCCAAAGCAGACACAGGTTGCAGAAATTTATTGACGAAATTGGACGCCCGGACAACCAGGCGATGGAAGACGAGTTTTTAGTCAAGGCCTCTAAAGACGAAAAGACCGACGTAGTGACCGCTGTGAACCATGGTGGGCGGTACATCGGATCTGCGACCCTAAACAATACTGATTGACGCCGCATAGGTCTCGACATTGTATTGCAACGCAAGTCACGTAATCCCGTCTCAGGAATGATTCTTGTTAGCGACGCTTCGGACAGCACTAGACGTGCTCAAATGGACTTGGTGCTTGCTCGTGCTGAAGCAGCCAACATGCCGATACACTCGTTCGGTTATGGTCGCTCGCATGACCCTGCCTCCCTCTGGCTTATGTCGAATCACACTAGCGGCACCTACACGTTTGTCAAGGACTGGTATGATCTTCGGTCATGTCTCGCTGGTTGCGTGGGAGGGATGATGTCAATCGGCTTGCTCAACATGAGACTCCACATGAAGATCATTGATGGGCAACGGTTCCGCATTCGGAAGGTATCCGGTGGGCCCTCGTCAATCCTGTCCACTGATGGCCACAATGTCGATATCGACGTCGGTGAACTGCGATACGGAGAATGCAAAGAGATGCTTATCGAATGCGAACTCGACAATACCGACAGCCGTCGTTCAGGAGCCGGTCAAAACGGTAACCGCATGCTCAATGCAACCGATCAGTTCGTGCAGTCCATGGGCCTCGATTCATTAGCCATCGACGATTCTCCCAATCTCGTGGACGGTATGATGGATCGCATGATCGATGAGGTCCCTGTATTTGAGGTGGACGGGTCTTTCTACGACCCTGCCGCAACCAAGCAAGTGTCTCGACTTGCACACCCTGTGCTGTTGACTGTTACGCTCCTTCCTATGGCTGTGCCTACCTCGCCTAAACCTCCCAAGCCGTCAGACCCCGTCATCGTGCGGCGCCGTATGGAACTACTCGCATCCGACATGATCACGCGCGCGCTTGTATTGGTCTCGAGGAAAAATTACCCGCAAGCACAGAAAATCATGAATGAAACGAAACGCATTCTCCACACAGTCCTTCAGAACGTATCCAAGGCCTTGCCAACACCCAACAACGACGGTTCTACCCTGCGAAATCGTAAAGAAATTTTGGTTCTCGCAGCAGTTCGCGCGATGCAAGCTATCCTTCAGGACCTTCAAATTCTGGCTGAAGCCTTAGAAGAAAATGTAGAGCTGTTTGCTCATGATCAGCGCAACTTTGGCGCACAGCAGGTGAGTACTTGAATTGTTGCTGGAAACGAAACTCAGCTTTGTTTCCTAGGCTATGATATTGCGCGACCAGAAGAGCTGGAGTAATCGCAGCGCTACTGAGCGTCTCTTCTGGACAATGGATAATTCCATCGAGCTGGTCTCTCGAAGCACCGACTGGGTTGCGCGGGACTAACCAGCCAATCTCAAGCCCTCCAAATTGCCACTTTTCTCGTTGTGTCTTTCCTATCGCCTCTCCTTGCGCTCTCGTTCATTGGGTGGTTTGTTGATCGTGTTTCCATTCTCCTTGAATAATATTGTAATTTCCATTGGCTGTAACTTAATTTCCATCTGTCAGGGTGCTCTTTCGGCCATGGATGTTTTTTTATCTTTGTAGGTTACCCTATCACGTTCCCTCTGGATACAGTACCCCATCATGGCATGCCTGGACGGGCAGGGAGAGTAGAGAGTGATATACGTCGATTACTTGTGCGGCATATCCAAAGTATCAGTATGCATACCGATCGCAGATGAACCCGAGCCCGAGCACGGGGGTGTCATGCATAGCCCAACCGCTGTCGATCCTCCTTGTCTCGTTCCAACCTTTTGATCTTGCTCTCCGTCTCGGTGAGCACGTCATCCCAGGCGACGAACAGCTCCGAGAGGGTATCCACCTGGAAAGAACACAGCGATAAGACACGCGATCACTGCACGGATCGAGGATCAAGCCTACATGCGTCGCGTGACGTTCCACCAAGCGAGCAATCCGCCGTTCCAAAGCCGCCGCCATCTTCATATCCTCTTCCTGCGCGGTGAGCAACGCCTGCAACCGCGGCTGCAGCGGCTCATAATCTGTATCCACGCCGGTGCTCCGTCAGCACGTCCGTGCCCTCGGCAGAGGGGAGAAGTGGGAGGAGGGTCGGGGAGGACGTACCGGGGAGCTTCCCGGCGGCGAGGACGCCCTTGTCCTCGAGCAACGCGATCTCGCGCATGTCCCGCTCGGCGGCGCGAATGTCGGGCTCCATCTCGGCGAGGAGCGCGTCGAGCGCGTCTGGGCCCATCTCGGCGCACGACGGGAGCGTACCCGAGAGTGCGAACGCGGGTGTGAGCCATTGGGCGTGCTGATCATCTGTGTGCGTGCGTAGGGGCGTGTGTGTGTGTGTGTGCATGTGCGCGCGCGCAGGTGTGTCCCTGCTGTGTCAGGGTCGTACTCACAAGGGAAGGGGCGGCGTACGCACAAGTCTGCATGAACGCGTGGAGGCTGTCGTTAGATGCGAGGACGGCGTCGAGCTGCCGCTGGACGTGGTCTGTGAGCTGAACGAGGGTCGTGCCTGGTTTGAGCAGCTCGGGGCGGTCTTTGGCGGCGGTGGCCTTGCGCTGCTCGGGTCGGACGCCAAGGAGGAGGGCTTCGAGCCAGCGCAGACGGAGCTCGAGGGAGAGCACGGGGTCGATGTGGGCGGGATCTGGGAGCGAAGCGGGCGATGCGGTGCCGTCGAGCGACTCGAGGAGGTCGCCGAGGTGGGTGGACGACGCGGCGGCGGCCATGCTCGTTGACGTGGGAGGCGGAGACGAAGGTGGAGACGTCAACGCGCGATGTCTCTGAACGTCTCCCAGGAAAACGCTGCCGAGTGCAGACATGTCGGTGCTTTGTCAAGCGTGTAAAATGTGAACATTATCTTCAAACAGACTCGCTCAGCTCGATCGCCAACTGACTGTACCCAGATCTCCTTCTTCTCCACCTCTCCCATGCCCTACTCCACATCCACTCGCCCCATCGCCATCTACTCGCCTTCTCCTCCACCTCCCCTTCTTCCCCTCGCACAACATTCTCCGTCGGTCTTCTCCACCGCCTCAACAGTAGCGAACTCGTCACTACACTCACACTCGAGAACGCCATCGCAGCACCGGCCATCATCGGGTGTATGTAGATCCCAAAGGGAAGTAGTAACCCCATCGCAAGTGGAATCCCCAACACGTTATAGATGCATGCCCACGCAAGATTCCGCCGAATCGTACGGAAGATGGCGCGGGAAAGGTGGAGGGCTGCAACAACGTCGAGGAGGTCAGAGCGCATCAGCACGATGTCGGCCGCTTCAACGGCTACCGACGTGCCGGAGTTGAGGGCGATGCCGACAGTAGCGGCAACGAGTGCGGGTGAATCGTTGATCCCATCCCCGACCTATCGAAAAGATTGTGAACCCAGCACACGGAATAGATGGGGTGGGGGCTTACCACTGCGACGCCTCCACCTTCCTTCGTCATGATCTCGGTCACAAGCGACGCCTTGCCCTTCGGACTCATATTCGCCCACACATCCTCGGCTCGAATCCCCACCTGCTTCGCCACAGCCAAAGCGGTGTTCATTCCATCGCCAGTTATCATACCAACGTCAATCCCCATCGTTCGTAGTGCCCTAATGGCCTGTGCAGATGACGGCTTTGGCGCGTCCGAGAGCGATAGTGCCAGCACCGGAACAGGAAGAAAAGAGCCACGACCCATAGATACATATACGACCGATCGTGCCATGGGACTTTCTTGTGCCGCAAAGTCGGACAGTACAGACGGTAGTAATGCGTCTTCTGACTGTGTGACAAATACGGGAGTGCCCACCAAGAGTGTGTACTTCGAATGAGAGAGCGAGACGACAGCTTTAACACCAGCACCGGTAATGCTCTCGAACGACTCTATCGTGAGTTGGGGCATGTCGAGTTCGTGTTCTTTTAGCAGATCCCTGCCATGCATTGCGATCGCCTTGGCCAGAGGATGTTCTGAGCGTGCTTCCACGGCTGATACCATGGCAATAACGGCGGCGCGAGTGGTTACCCCGTCGGAGCACTCGATGGTGAGCGGACCTGGCGCGACGCTTTCATCAAGATAGCTGTCCCTTGGAGGCACCCATAGTAGCCCTGTGACACTGAGTTTCCCCTCGGTGACGGTTCCAGTCTTGTCAAGTAGTACGCGCTTGATACTTCGACTCGCTTCCAATGCTCTTCCGCCTTTGATCAAGATACCGTTCTTCGCCCCCACTCCAGTTCCCACCATGATGGCAGTGGGCGTGCTCAGTCCCAATGCGCAAGGACAAGCCACCACGACCACGGATATACACATTTGCAAGCACACAGCGAACTTGCTTACCCCGTGTCGATGGAACATGGTGGGTAATGCTTCCGTGCTGAGTACGTTAGCAATCACTAGCCATCCCACGAACGTGAACACGGAGAGTGTGATCACCGCGGGAACAAAGTATCCTGCGACACGGTCCGCAAATGCCTGGATTGGTGCCTTGGCAGTCTGAGTTTCTTCGACGAGTCGGACGATCTGCGCGAGCGCCGTGTTTTTTCCTGCGCGCGTGACCAGTATGTCAAGCGTTCCCAAGCCGTTGACGGTGCCACCGATGACCGTATCCCCAGCCTGCTTGAGAACCGGAATAGGCTCCCCAGTGATGGCGCTCTCATCCACGGACGAGGACCCACGAACGACAGTACCGTCGGCTGGCACTTTGTCCCCCGGGACAAGCTTGACCGTGTCGCCCACTTGTACGAGCTCGGTAGGTATGCGCTTCTCCTGTGTACATGTCGGCGCATCGGTGTAAATTGTAGCCATGGTTGGCGCGAGTGCCATTAGATCGGTCAGTGCGGCGCTAGTCCTGCCCTTGGCGCGGTTCTCGAGCCAGCGGCCGAGGGAAACGAACATGATGAGCATGGTGCTCGTATCAAAGAAGACGACAGGGCGGAAGTCGGGCGTAGTGTTGAAGGCTGCGAAAAGCAGGGCAAATATAGAATAAAAATATGCAGCAGATGTACCGAGCATGATGAGGACGTCCATGGTGGGGCTTCTATGTTTCAGTGCCTTGAATGCGTTGCGGTAGAATCTTTGACCGATCCAAAATTGTGCGGGGGTAGTGAGCGCAAAAATGAGAATGCTGGTCAAATAAATGCCGTTAAGCAGGTGACAGTTGACGAGAGGGTGGAGAAAGGATATGTGAGGTGCGACCATGCTGAGGAAGAAGACGGGCAGGGCAAAGGTGATGCTCCACTTGAGGCGACTAAGCCACTCTTGGATCTCCTTTGTCCTTGCGAGAGACAGCCTCTGAGTGGCGTCCTGGTGGTCGGAGAGCAACGCGTCGAAACCCATTTCTTCAACTCTGTCCACCATTTCTCGCGGACCGATGACACCGGACTCGAAATCGATCTTTGCGGTCCCCGTTGCGAGAGATACTGCCACGTTGTTGATGCCGGGCATGCTGCGAAGTCCGTCCTCGACGGCCGAAGTACATGACGCGCAGGTCATGCCATATATTCGGAGCGTAATAGTATCTGACCGAGCTTCAGGGAGGAGAGAGGCATCGAATCCAATGTCAGATATTTCCTATGCGTGCATTAGGTAAACAAGCACGAAAGACAGGATAGTGAGACAGACGCTGATAATCTTGTCGGCGGTCCACATTGCAGGGTCATACTCAACGATACCACGCTCTGCTAGCAGGGCCACTTTGACCGAGTGTATGCCAGGTTGTGTGCGTAACACTCCTTCGATCGACTGCAAAGCTTATGAGTGTGACTTCGTGTGGGCAAGCCAAATAGGCTCACTTCTACGCATGCACCGCAGGTCATGCCCTCTATTCTGAGCTCGCATTTTCCCTGGCTCCACTCGGACGTGAGCTCGTTTTTGAGCGTCGGCATGGGTACTGAGAGGAGAAGGACCGGCTCAGCGGATATGAGCCTCCGTTTATATACTACGAGCTGATGATTACAGATCAGGCTATACACAGCCATTGCATAGGTATTAGGTAATCGTGTCTATGAACCTATGAACCCGAACCTCCTATTGTGAAAGAATATGTACATGTATCAGTAAGTATTGAGGCCTTGAGTGAGTGAGTGTACGGAAATGTCATGCTAAGAAAGCTTGCTAATTCCCACGAGTATGACAAGCGTGTTAGCACAGATGTGGTGTTCAGGTGTACTAGCTGACGAGTACAAAAGCCATGCATTAATCTGCCTATGAACCTATGAACCTGAACCTCCTATTGTAGTGTTACAAGTATCGGTGATAGATCCAGCCCTCTTCAATAGCATTTGTTGATAGTTCTCCCAGGCAATGATAAGCTGCCACCCGTCAGACTCGCGAACCTGCCGCCATAACTGAATATCTGCTCACCTCTTTCTGTCGTGAAATCATCCCATTCAAAAAGGCTTGTAGGGAGTCTTTGAAATCGTTTATTCGTTCCTGTTCGAATCGTGACATCTCCGATTTGATTAGCCTAGAGCAGTGATCAAACTCATGTCTGGTATCCAGGGCGCGCCGCTCAGCCTGAGGAATGCAGTGGTAAGTGAGGAATACCGTCAGAGCGAGTCGGTGCAACTTGCCTCGCTGACTAAACTGACGGTGTGACCAACCCGTTCCGTTGGAAGGCGTCCCTGTGCCCGAGCGCGATCGTGTATTTGCCGTGCGCGTCGGACATCTGCATCTGCATTTTGCCAGTTCGTGTACGTTCGCACGCGCGAGTTGAACGCCAGCTTCACATCCCTTGTCAAGCCAGATACTCGACTATTCGTACAAATCAAGCTTACCCGAACAGAATTGACGAGCCTCGAATACTCGTCCGCTATTGTATGATGAATTAGTTGTCTGTGACCTCATAATAAAAACCTTACCTGTGCTCATAAGTGTCATCATGTCTTGCTGCGACTGTACATTTTGAGCCTCCGCTGCCGCGTGCTCGACGTTCGCCAATGCGCCGAGTGTTTGCTGTAAGTCTTCTCCGAGATCAGATGCGGACAACTCCGCGACAGCAGTTGCAAATTCGGTGGTAGCAGAAGCAAGATCTGCGGCATCGTTAGTGATCAAAAAGGAAACAGGAGTGATCCAACTTCACCCGCCCGCTGTTTCGCAACAATCTCGATACTCTTGACAAGACCGCGCAACTGAGATTCTAGCCCATCGAGGTAGGCGCGTTGTTTGTCAAACCACTAGTGGAAAGAAGAATTTCGGACATCGATCACAAAGCATATCAACATGCTCACGTCGTCTGTTTCATGGAACCGAGGACCGGCCAACGTCTGGCCTATAGAAGCCATAAGTCCTCCCTTCTCTTGAGCAATCTCTGCCTTTCTTTGCTTGATCTGCGAGGAAGAAAGTAAGGAATTGAGCTGCAAAAGCCGGGCAATACGCAGAGACTGACGTCTAATGTAAAGTTGTCGTTTTCCAAGAAAAACTTGAGGTCTGGATCCTTGCACAGTACAGGGTGGTTTGCCATCTTTTGGATGCATTTCTCGAGGGCTGACCGCCGCTGCTGAATGAATTGTTCATCAAATCGTCCGAAAGAATTCTTCTCGGGTACAGGCGGGACAACGACTCCGGGATTGTTCGTGGAGAGTGTTTCATACAACCAGAGGAAGTCAGAGTATCGACGGAGAACAGAGAACGTTGCTCTAGAATAGAGTGGGGAGGAAGTCTGCCATAAATCACAAAGTGGATGAGATGATGACTCGATCGATACAAGATAACCTACCCGGGTGTGTACAGTGTAAAGCGTATGAGCTCTGATAGGATCTCCAACCTTCTGCGGGTCCTCCACCGAGATAATGAAAAGAGGCGGAACCGGACCTTCAGTGCGTTTAGGTGCGGCAGGAGATCCAGACGGCTATACATCCCGATAGAATCAGCCTTCTGCCGCCAAGTTGCCACTGGACGGTAAATGTTTTACTCGCCTGAGCGGATCCAGCGTTTCTGAATCGTGCCGTCTGTCCAATGGGCGTGTCGTCGTCGTCGTCGTCGTCATCGTTGGCAGCAGTAGTTGGTGCAGAAGGAATCATGGGAGGTACAACAGAATCGTGGCTACCCCATCCTGTCTGCCATCCACCGAGACTCTCGCCTCCAAGTGCAAGGCTCGAGAACGCACGGTCAATGTTCTGAGGCGATTGCCGGTCGAGAGGCGAGACGATAGTGCGCTCGGGGGAGATGAGCGAGGCAACGGGTTCTGGGGAGGTAGGTGTCTGCGAAGGCGCAGTCTCTTCCGCGCGCAATAACGACGTAGCAGCAGTGCCAGCCTCGTCGACTGCTGAGATGGCAGGCGCCTTGTCAAGGAGGGATGGGTCGGATTCTGACCGCGCCACAGCCTGCGCCTGGTCCTCCGTGCTTGAAATGAATGTCCCAAAGCCAGGCGCCTGGGGCGTCGTTATATCGGGGTGTAGTTCACTATGGCTTGTGTGCTGTTTGTCTTCATACTCCTCTGCTGTCACTGCGGCTGCGTCCAGCGGGTCGGCTGGTGCCTCCGTGGTTTGTTCGTCGTGACCAAGGTCACCCGCGAGGTAGGACTTGGTCGTCTGTGTCGTGCTGGGATGGTCCTCGAAACCGGACTTGAAGTAGTCAATGTCAGTATCAGAGGGTAGTGAGTGGTGTTGTTGCGCAAAGCTAGACCATGGATCCGGAGAACTCGAGCGTGGTTTGGCAAATGGGTCTTCAAAAGGGTTCTCTTCGAGTATTCGGGATGGTGCAAGGAGGTCATCGAAGCCGACCATGTCCACCGTGTGTGAGAGAGAGAATTACGCAAACAAATTGACCTTGTTCCATGTCAGTGCATAAGCAAATCAAGGTATACATCGTCACTAGTCATAATATAGTTATACGAATGGCATCTCGTCCACAGCGTCCGCCAGCGATATCCATCCAGCCAAAATGCTGTCTACATAAGCCTGCTCTTCGTGAGCCAACGTCTGCACCAACTGTGAAAGGAGCGCGTTCTCTCTGTTGTGCAGCACGACACGCAGTTCATGCCACATGCTCCAGAGTTGTCAGCGAGATTCCCATGAAGGTAAGGAGTACATATCCTTACCATGCTCGAATGAACACCCGACGATTAAGAAGCGTCGCAATCGCTGCCTGGCCTTTCTCGATGAGAACGACCACTCTATCGGCGTCCTCTTGCCAACCGACCTTCTGCGCCGCCTTGATACCTTCAAGCTTCATCGAATTAGAATCTACTCGTTTCTTGAGGCGCTCGACATTATCAGCCGCGAGACGATCGTGCCTCGCAAACAGATCCCGCATGGCTATGTAGAGGTCCCGCTGGGTCTAACAATTGGTCATAGACAAGCAGTCGATAGAAGAAACATATATAATCACCTTTATAGACTCCAACGTCGACAGGAGTAGCACGTGTGTCTGTCATATTTAGTGACGGATTTGACCTGAAAAGGGAAAGCACGTACTCGTTGCTCTAGTGAATCAGACTGCTGTTGCGTATGTTCAGCGACCTGTCCAATTCCGATCCGCACACCGTCGCAAAGTTCGCATTCGTCACCTCTCCAACACCTCTCATTGACTTCAATGACAGCTTTCAAAACATTCGTGAGCCGCGCAAGGTCAGCCTGATCGTATTCGAGTCGGCGATTCGTGCAGCATTAATTGGTAGCGCCGGTGCAGAAATAACAATAACATTAAACAGCGGATTAGACCAGAGCGAGAATATCGAGTAAGCCTGCGTGTAGGTAGGACGAAGAATTGATGAAACCCCTACCGCAGCTGATTCGCGTCTCTTGATGACCCGTTCGGTGAGTAGACATACTTTTTGCCACTGTTCAATTAATGGACTGATCTTCCCGCGGACGACTCTGCAACGTAAATTTCAGTATTTCTCGAGTCACCCTCAAGCTATGACCTACGCAAGTTTGTCCTCCAGATCACTCGGGATGGACATTTCCTCTATCCGATCAACCCGCTTGCTGGCGGACTCCTCTTCAAGAGTGATTGCGTTGTGCTTGCGCCACGTTTCGAAGGATGGCTCTGTCAAAAATATAGAAAGAAGACCATCTTCTTTGATCACGGAGTGGTTTCTACAATCATTCACCAAGAATACTCATCCACGGAGGTCGTTGCACTCACATCATCGAGCCAAGGAATCTCGTCAAGCCTTTCCTGGGTAAAAACTGTCAACAACACAACGCTATTTTGGCGAGTTAAACACACCTTCTCTGTTCGAGGAATGCAGCGTCGGCTGATTAGAATCAAAAGTCAGCCAACAGTACAGTGGAATGACGCTATTGATCAACTGACGTTGTACCCGTTTCGGCGGAAGGACAGGAAGAAGCCTGAACGGGTATCGTCGAACCAAACAATCCCACAAGAAAGCAAATTCAGAATAGCGACGATGCACAGGAGGTCCACGCTACAATCCCATGAGTCCATCAGTTAGCGCGATGATGCTAGCACCACTAGGACTCACGTCGGTAGTGACCTCATACACGGTATGCCTATTCAGGAGGTGTCCTTGTTGTCCCTGAATGGTCACTGTAACAGTTTCGAGCCTCTTCCACCACTCGTTGGGGAGGCCAGACCCGGACAAGGTGGATGTGCCGTTTATAGTGGTGGTATTCTGTTGGTCGAAATCGGAAGGTCCTCCAGTGCTTCGAGGGAAGTTCCAAGGGTCCTCCGACGGGAAAGCAGGTGGAACGGATCGTATAGTATTTTGCCTGTATGTTGGATACGGAGAGCTGAAGGTAGAGGTACCAGGTAGTAGGGCATCGAGGTTCAAGGAAGGAGTGGGGAGATTGTTCTCGGCGCCAAGGGTAGCAACTTGCTCAATACTGATGTCTGTCGGATACACGTGAGAGTCAGAGTTGTAGCGACACGATAAATGACACGCACCTTGACCTGACTGTGCTAGAGCGGCTAATGCCAGAGCTACGAAAAACTCAAGTTTGGAGACCCTGGGTTTCGAACTAACTAAGTTCACAATCTACCAAGCTAATCAATATCTGGAGACAGTCTCATATGCTTGAGCATTTCACCCTATCAATAGTTGCAGCTGGGAGCAATGAAGTAGCAAGGACTCGCGACAGGGCGTTGACCGACACTTCTCCCGAATTAGTGGTGTTCACGGCCGCGAAGGCGTTGTGGTACGTGTCGGGGACGGCTGCATCGGCTAGAAAGTAACTGGGTAGGCACTGTAAAGTGGATTGAATTGCTAAGGTCTGACCTATTACAGAGCTGAATGCCGAGGTTGAGGTATTGCCAGCAGGCGGCGGTGAGGGTGATGGCGCGGCACTCCATGGGTCGTCGTAAATCGAAACGGCGAGCGGGTTTTCGTCCACGAAGCTACTTCCTAGGCCGTTAATCGACGTGGTACCGTACCGCTGTGCTAGTCGCGGGGCATTGAACATCGTGTTCAACTTTTGCCAGTTAGTACCGGTAGTTGGTCGCGTACCCAAACAGACCTGCTGCTTGTGGCTGCGCGCGTTTTCAACCTCAAACGACCAATAGCACCTTGCAAGTTTTCGCTACGCTAGCAAGCCAATAGGTAATAGATACTATGTAAAACATTGTTATCTGCTCTAATGAAAGTTCTTAATCCATCATATTGCATCTTCCGTGGCCTTGGCAGCGAAATGAAGCGTCCACGAGGATAAGAGACGCTTCGCGTTCACACTCTCACCGTCGAGCCTGCCATTGTCAATCAGTAAACAGGAAGCAGGAAAACAATGAAGTAGTCGCATACCCTGGTGTCCCATAAGTGAGTGGTGCAATGTACACGAACATCCCAAACATCAAGACAACAAAAACTGCAGAGAACGCGGGACCCTTCACCCCAAGATCAGCGTATTGCGCAGGTTGCATTCTAGTCATGCGTCCAGCCAAGGATATGGGGTAGTTGATAGAATCTGACAAAACGAAACTCAATACCGAGCCGGCTAACATTGCCGACGCAAGATGGGAAGGGAGGTAGTGGTGAATGAAGAGCTGCCGACCCATAAGGAAGAATGGTAGGTAGTG
>JBBPTY010000344.1:0-20022 GCA_038094335.1 Tylopilus aff. striatulus | reverse complement strand
AAAGAGACCACGTTCCAAGAGGGAAAGGGTTCAGGTGCTGCATGTTCATAGGACGGGCAGCGCTCAGGGCAGGGAAATTCGCTCTGGTCATGGGTTTATCGCCCTGACTAGAAGCAGGAACTTCCATTCCAATCCTGACAGGCGTGTATTTGGCTGGACAGGTGCGACCTAGGCAGCTTTAGCTCAATACCAAGCTCTCGTCAAATCTTTGGGGAAATCTGGCTGCACGGAAGCCTGTATGTATCGAGTGGAGAGGTGGAAAGGGGACGAGGCCGTGCAGCAGTGAATCTTTCGGGAGTGCCTAATGCTATTTCCTAACAAGGAATGGCACGATGCGAATATATAATTAGCGACAGATCGCGAGCGGCGCAAGCGAGTAAATGTGGTGTCGGTTGATTGAATTGACAAACCAAAACCAACTTACTAGAAGTCGACTCCTCTCCAACAACTCTTTCGTCCTCTTTCCACCATGTACGTCCCAGCCCTCTTTGTGCACATCCCTCACTCACCATTGTCGTAGGACGGACATCTCCAGTGCCGGTGCGGCCACGACGGCCACCTTCGTCACCGCTCTCGTTTTCAACGCCATCGTATTTGGCATCGAAATAGTGGCATTCACCTTTCTTCGTCCCTACTTCAAAGCTGTCTATGAGCCTCGCACGGTTACCCCTGTCGACGAGTACGCCACACCATGGTGATGATCCTAACACCCCCTCTGACCCCTTTACAGCGAACGCGTAGCACCATTCAAAGCGGGACTACTTACATGGCCGATTGCTCTCTTCAACGAGGACTACGAAGAAATCCAGCGCGTCAACGGCCCGGATGCATACTTCTTTGTACGATTCCTCCGTGTGATGCTGCGCATATTTGTGCCCATCTGGATCATCTCTTGGGCTGTCCTCTTGCCCGTCACCGCGGTCAACAACTCTGTCTCCGGAAACTCTGGACTGAGTCGATTTACACTTGGAAACATCGCCCCCGAGAATAAAGATAGATTGGCTGCATTCATCATCCTGACTTGGCTCTCAACCTGTGCGTGTTCTATCTCTGTTTCTGGTCCATATTGATATCTGATTTGATCCGTGGATCGTGCGTAGTTTGGATATTTTGGAACATCAAATACGAAATGTCACATTTCATCAGTGTCCGACAGCTCCACCTGATCGACGCAACGCACTCTCGTTCCGCTCAGGCCAACACCATCTTGGTCTCGGGCATCCCTTCAAAGTATCTCTCCGAGCAAGCTTTGACGCAGTTGTACTCGCGGTTCCCAGGTGGTGTGGGCAGAGTTTGGATCAATCGGTATGTCCACCATTCTGGTATGTCGAATTGAACCGCTTAATTCGCTGTCCAAAGTGACTTGAAGGAGCTACCCACAATTTATGATCGTCGGCTCGCTGCAACCTCAAAATTGGAGGCTGGTGAGAAGGAATTGATTGCCACTGCAGCCAAGCTTCGTGCCAAAGCCCTTGCAAAGCAGGGTGATGATGCCACATACCCACCAGAATCTGCTGATGACGCCGAACGCAATCTCGCTCTTGCCGAAAGATTAGTTCCGCGTGCCAAGCGTCCCACCCATCGGCTGCCCTTGGGCTTCATGCCTTTTGCCCTTCCATTTATCGGCCAGGAAGTTGACACGATCGACTGGTGCCGGAGCGAGATCACCACAACCACTGTTCTCCTTCGTCAAGCTCGCAAGACTATAACTCAGGAATCTTCTGTTGCCCCTGATCCTGCGGATAACGAAGGGGAATCGAGTGGAAACGAGGCCTCCGATGAATCGTACCCACCTCTGAACTCCGCTTTCATCACTTTTAACCAGCAGATCGCAGCACACATGGCGTATAATTCACTCGCACATCATGCGCCATACCATATGGGCGATCGGTACCTTGAGGTCTCCCCTCAAGATGTTCTCTGGGACAATCTCGGCATGAACCCTTACGAGAGACGCATCAGAATGGTGGTCAGCTATGCCGCGACCGCCGCGCTTATAATCTTCTGGGCAATCCCTGTGGCATTTGTTGGTATGATATCTAACATCCAGGGTCTTTGCGTTCGCGAACCCTGGCTCGCCTGGCTCTGCACAATTCCTCCCGTGGTCCTCGGCATCATTCAGGGTATCCTACCTCCAGTGCTACTCGCGGTACTTATGATGCTTCTCCCCATCGTTCTGAGACTATTCGCGCGCTTCGAGGGTATTCCTACTCGCACAGGATTGGAGCTCAGTTTGATGACGCGTTACTTCATCTTCCAAGTGATCGTAAGTGTGGTGTATTGAATCATGTCCCACGTAGCTCATGGGCTTGTAGCATTCATTCCTTATCGTCACCCTGACTTCCGGGATTTTCGCCGCCCTTCCCAGCCTTGTTCAGAATCCTGCTTCCGTCGCCACTCTGCTGGCTCAGTATCTTCCCCAGGCTTCAACCTTTTTCCTCACGTATGGATCTCTCTGTTTTGTATTTGATCGATTTCTCATTGAATGCCACTTTTCCTCGATAGGTATGTTGTTCTGCAAGGACTTGCCGTATCTGCAGGCGGTTTCCTCGCCATCGTCCAATTAATTCTGTATTACGTGATGCTCTTCATCCTCGGGAGCACTCCTCGTTCCATCTACAACATCAAGTTCGCCCCTCGAAGCGTTGCATGGGGCACTCTATTCCCCGGCATCACACTTCTCACCGTCATCGGTGAGTACATGTCATTTTTCCGAAACTTGGACTAAGGACTTGCGTAGCTCTCGGATACTCTATGATTTCCCCTATTATTAATGGTCTTATCGTTCTCGCTTTCTTCCTCTTCTACCAACTCTACAAGTATCTCTTCCTTTACCAGTTCACCCAGCCACCGAGCATGGACACTGGTGGCCTGTTCTACCCTAAAGCCATTCAGCACATCTTCGTGGGCATGTACGTCCAGCAGATCTGTCTCTGTGCACTATTCTTCCTCTTCCGGGACGCGAACGGCAATGCCGGTGCGACTCCCGAGGCCATTTTGATGGTTATATTGATCGTCTTGACTGTAAGTGGGGAGCGTTTTGATATCCAGAAGATTACTGATGCTATGCTTGGATAGGTTGGATACCAAATACTGATCAATAACTCTTACGGCCCACTTATTCTTCCATTGCCCCTCAGCATCGCTGACAAGGCTGACGAGTCGGGCAGCTCACCTGTGGCTGACAACGTGCGGCGGGGCGACACTATTGACTCCGCTCTCGGCGCATCTAGCTCAGACCCTTCCAAGAGTGCCCAGGCGCAGCTCCAAGACCCACAATCTCCCGACTCGGCACCCGACTCCAAGGCTGCAGCCTATCTTGACGACCTCTACTTTGCGCAGCATACGGATGGCACCGTGGACTACGGCTTTGCACACCCTGCCCTCACGCGTCCTCAGCGCGTCGTCTGGATTCCCGAGGACACGCTAGGATTGGGCAAAGAAGAGGTCCAGGCAAACGAGGCGTCGGGCGTGTTGGCGACGACGTCTGGCGCGAGCATCGATGAGGCGGGCAACGTGTTAGTCACTGGTCCGCCAGTGGATTTGAACAAGTTTTGAGAGATGATCTCGTGAACGGTAGTGCTATGTTGTAATCTTGCTCTTCTCTGTTGTTCCTGTCGTCTCATTGTGTGTAGCCGCTTGATCGATCTGGATCTTTTTATTTTTTGTACATCTCGCATGCCTAATGTCAGCTGGTGACGATCTTTTTTCTTCTGTGTAGTAATGATGATCCAAGTTACTTACGTATTCCCTATGACACGTTCACGTTTACCTTTGGTTTGTCCGCAACATGTTCACTGCAGCGCTTGCACGTGCACATCGAATCATAGCTATTCGGTTGGAGCGGAATCACAAATGTACACGTGGTTTAAATCCAAGACTTACCGAAACAAGGGTAACCGTCTTCTCCGTCGCTTGAAGTTACGCTGTATGATTTACCCCCTGTAGCCATGTAGGAGTCCCAGCCCTCCGACCAATCTCCGAATCGTTTGAGCGGCCTTCATGGTGGTCAACGCCAGCATGTCCGAGAAGCCTGTATTTGGGCATATGGGTGCAGCGCGTGTCTTCCTTGAGGTTGGCAGGCCACTGCCACAGCTTCACGCACATTCCTGCCTTTGCGCAGCTCCCTCACCTGTGCGACACTTTTCTGAAGGATATGTGGAATCTCTTCTTCAAGGTGCTTACCTTTTCATAATCACGTATTGCAGTCCTTGACATCCACTCTTCAAGTCCTCCGCACCTCGGCAAGCACCCTCCCCGGCTTCCCCCGCAGGAGTGGCTTACAAGGCACAAGCAAGGGGGTACGATGATCGGACAAGGCCCACCGAGGGTCCGCAACGGCGACCCCCGCAAGATAGGCATCGGCCCCAAACAATCAACGTCATCCTTTTCGGAGAAACAGGCGTCGGGAAAAGTGCGGTCGTCAACCTCATCGCGCAGCGGCCCATCGCGAAAACCTCGTCGGACGCCGAGTCATGCACGCTGACCTCGACGCCCTACGACGTCTCGTTCGACGGGCTCTCGTTCCGTATCTTTGATACCGCCGGGCTCAACGAGCCCGTCCTCCCGTCGCAATTGCACCAGGACGCGATCGTCAAGGCATACGAGCTCATTCGCAAGCTCACGGCCGCGGGTGGGATACACCTGTTGTTGTTCTGCATGCGGGGGGGCAAGATCTCGCTCACCACGCGGAGCAACTACAAGTTGTTTGCCGAGTTCTTCTGCCGGGGGAGGGTGCCTGTCGGGGTCGTCGTCACCAACTGCGAGCGCGAGCGAAACATGGAGGACTGGTGGGCGAGGAACGGGGCGGTCATGGAAGGGCCCAGTTATGGCATCCGGAGTGACGGCCATGCGTGCGTGACCGCGGTCACGGACGGTTCGCCCGAGGAGGCCTTCAAGTACAGAGCGTCGCAGCAAAGGGTCCGCGAGCTCTTGAAGAGCTGTTACCTCAAGCGGGGTGCTTTTCTGATGGACGAGGTGGACTGGCTCGCCACGGTGGCGCAGGGATTGAGAGTCAAGCTGAAGAGGAGGCACGCAGAGAAGGCGCTGGCGCGCGTGGGCCTCCGCCCGGAGAACATCAAGAAGGTTCTCGATGTGATGGAGAGTGGTAATTCGCCGAATGGTGCTCGCTAGGTGACTTCAGTATCTTGGTCGACTCTGTCGTGAGACACGGAGCGGACTCTGTATAGTACATGCTACTAGTACGCTGTTCTAGACAGCTATTTATGTTTCGGACTCACCACTCCAGGATATTGTAACTGATGTCATGCATGCAATGACACTCCGGACGCTGGACGATAACTGGTACATGCCTCCGGCAAATGAGTAGCCCATGAGTGAGTGCCATTGCAGCAGGCCAGCGTTGACTTGCGTGAGAGCACCTCATTGAACCTGCCACTTAGTAGGTCCCATGATCAACAACGTAATGATAGTAAACGCCTCCATCAGCCAGGTTTGGGCTATCTACCCTTACTAGCTGACCCCCACCCAAAACCGAACTGTACGACCATTTCTTTGAGAAATGAGTTCAACCCCCTCCGGATCACGCAACCCGAAGGTGTGTATCCTTCTCGACGAGGCGCCACTGCTGCTCATGCCCTTGTCTGGCCCGCTCCAGCATCCCTCAGAGATAGTACAAACTTACCGCCCAGCGAGTCATCGCCAAGAAACACCCACGAAAGTACAAGACTCGACACACCCTTCCCAGAAACAGCCCTCAGGCCCTCCTCGAACACATCCTTCGTCTTCCACGTCAAGTTATACTCCTGGACGCACCCATGCGAGTGAGGGCAGTCGTGGGGCTGGTATGACGACTACTGATTGCAATCGCTGCAAAGGTGGGATTCCATCTTGGCTGTATTATACTACGTTTTGATTTTGTTGCGAACTTAGTGCAAAGAATCAAATGCGATCGTGCTTTCCCTAAGTGCACGAACTGTCATTATCAGGGATCGCCGTGCGCCTATGTTGCTGTACCGAACAACGACCGACCTGAGCCAACCTCTGTCCAGACAGCGGCAGGTGTCTCAGATAAGCCTCAAAGTGCCTCCCCGGTCAGAACAAGACCTCAGGTCTCAGTGAATGAGACAGACCATTTCACACCAGCCACAACACTGAGGTCTGGTGATGAGAGAACCAGAGGAGTCCCCTTGTCGGGTTCACAGTCCACCGAATATGCGAGGGTGAGTGTCCTTCTCGACGGGGTGGTGCTGGCGCTCATGCGGTCGTCTGGCTCGCTTCAGTATACCCCACAAATTGTACAGGGTTCCCCAACTATAGATTATCGCCAAGGAATACCCACGAAAGCCCAAGAAGAGAGAATCAATGTAGTCACCTCGCCGGCTTCACAGCGCACCAAGGTGGGTATCCTTCTTGACGGTGCAGTATTGATGCTCATACCCTCGCTCGGCCCGCTCCAGCATCCCCCAGGGGTAGTGCAACCCCCTCCGGCGGGATATCGCCAAGAAATACCCTCGACGTCCCAAGATGTACCTCGGGCACAGGTTCCGCAGAGACAGCCCCCAGGTTATCCTCAGATGAACACCTCGTATTATCCGCCAGGCTATGCTCCCATTCCCGAACACTCCCGCAGGGGCGGCCGTGGAGCTGGTAATGCTCGAGTGAATGACTATCGCCTACTGAGCTAACGGGCGCTTATACAGACTTGGACTACATCAGTTCGTTGACGCAAGAAGTTGGGCAGCTTTCTATCACGCAGCCCCGAAACGTTATCGTCGTCCTCTTTGGTGCAACAGGTGCGGGAAAAAGCTCGGTCGTCAACCTCATCGCTGGAAGGAGCATCGCCCGAGTCCCGTCGGTGACCCATCAGGATGGCCCAGGCTTCCCGCTACAGTCGACTCGGTACAATGCTTCCGTCGGCGGTATGAATGCCTCTATCTTCGAGACAACTGGCCTGGACGAATCAGAGATCAGGGCAGATGAGTATCTCGTCGTCCTCGAAAAGGCTCATGACTTTGTGCATAAATTGTGCACCGCCGGTGGCGTCCATCTTCTGCTGTTCTGCGTACGCGCGGATAGGCTGTCAGCAATCACAGAACGCAATTATCGATTGTTCTCTAAGGCCGTCTTTCCAGAAAAGGTTCCCGTTGCGCTCGTCATCACCGGTTTGGAAAGGGAAAGGGACATGGAGGCTTGGTGGACAAGGAACGTAGAGCGCATCGAACAGTATGGCATCAAGACCGAAGCCCATGCTTGCATTACGACAGTGCGAGCCGCTGGTCAAGACTACAAATACACCGAATCAGAGAGGAGGATTCGCGAGCTTTTGAAACACTGTCCTCTCTCAACATCCCCACCACTACCAACCCCGATGGATTGGTTCTTTCGTCTTTGGAACGGGATGCAGCAATTCACCGACAAGCGTTGGAGACCACCACGAGTAGAAATCCTAAATACGTTGACCATGCGCCTCAAGCTGGACGACCGAACAGCACGCGCATTTCTCGAAAACATGGATCGACCCGGAGGGGTACATCCCAGCGACAGGGGCGAAAAAAGATTACCCCGGGTTATGCCTGTCAGCCCTCCGACGGCTGGGGTAAGAGTCAACACCCAAGTTTTGCCAGGTGCGGGCGACCCGAGGTCAGTTACGTCATCAAGATATCAAGGACCGGACACAGGGAGACAGGGTCATGAACCTCATGGGCCGGCTTCAATGGAGAACTCCCAGTATTCGACCACGTTGGACCTAGGAGGGCGGCCCGGGCGCAATGAGCAGCCGAGGGGGACGACAAACGAAATGTCGATTACCCCCGGGCCGTCTCATTCAAATACTGCAGAGGATAGCACTCGAAGGAAGGTCGAGCCTCGAAAAAACAACAACCTGCTGGAGTCAGCTCCCGGGACCGGAGTATATCCGTCTCGGTCATTGGCCATCCGGGCCACAGTATCGAAGGAAGACATTCGAAGCAACTTCCCTTCTGATCTCACCGGTCATGTTACAAGATCCAGTGGTGACCCGGTGGCCTCGGGTAGCTTTGGAAATATATATATAGGCATGCTCACCTTTGAAGGCAACCCGCTCAAAGTAAGTCATGTTCATCTTGACGCCGTACCAGAGAGAACTAAATCACTGCCAGGTCGCAATCAAGGATTACAAAGTGTATCTACAACGTGACAAATACACAGCCGACAAGTTGAAGGTGCGTTTCATCCGGTTCATGAATTACGACTTGGCTATTCACATACTATGCAATGGAGAGTAGCGACTCCACAGGGAAATAACCATATGGCAAAGACTGAATCATGAAAACGTTTTGCCCCTGTATGGAACCATCAGGGATTCCGCTACGGACCTAAAAATACCTGCCATGGTGTGCCCATGGGTTGAAAATGGCGCACTGTCAGGTTATCTCGACCAAAACAAGGACCTGCCGGTGATAAAGAGGCTAATCCTGGTGGGTGGGATACCCATGTGGCCCAAATTGCGGAACGATTGAAGTTCGTTTCTTAGCTGAACGATGTCGCTCATGGATTGCAGTACTGTAAGCTATTAGACGCTTCTTTCGATCTTCTCTGATCGCAGGTGCGTATACATAGTGCATGACCAAGGTGTGATCCATGGTGACTTGTCAGGTGTATGTGTTTCGGCTACTATCTCTTTATTCATGGCTCATACTCGAAATACAGTCTAACGTACTGGTTGATGCTGATGGGAGGGCCTGCATTTCCGACTTTGGCCTGTCCATGCTTCTTGAAGCAGTGGGATCTGTGACAAGCAGTCGTCGGACCAAGGGTACAGTGAGATGGATGGCTCCCGAATTACTTGATCCCCACAACACTGGTCCACCGGGCCCGACCATACAAAGCGACGTGTATTCATTCGGAAGCATCATGTTTCAGGTATGTCATGCGAGACACTGGATCACAGTTTGTGTTGAGCTGGGATGGGCAGATTTTGACAGGCAATATCCCCTATCACTATCTCTCTCGGGACGAGCAGGTCATATACGCTATGTTGCAGGGCAAGAAACCGGTCCGACCTCCTCAGAGGGTGATGACTGATAGCAGATGGAAGTTCATCGAGAGGTGCTGGTCCCCTGGTGGTGGACGTCCCTCGAGCAACGAGATCGTGTATTATACGAAGCGGGAGCTCACGGAAGGCAGAAGATAGTCGAGGATAGCACGGAAGGTTTAGGTAACTGAGAAGGTCCATTCACAACCAATTGACTATGGGTTCAAGTGAGCACCATCTCAAGTTATATGTTGCGTCACCTGTCCCTAAGGCCATACACTGCAAGATATGGCACAATTGTACTATTATCTGCAATTACTGTAGGAACGGGATCGTGGTCACCAACTGTGAGCGCGAGCAAAATGGAGGACTGGTGGACGAGGAATGCGGCGGTCATAGAAGGGCCCTCTGGAGTGACGGCCATGCGTGCGTGACTGCGGTCACGGACGGTTCGTCTGAGGAGGCCTTCAAGTACAGAGCGTCGCAGCAAAGGGTCCGCAAGCTCTTGAAGAGCTGTTACCTCGAACGGGGTGCTTTCCTTATAGACGAGGGGGACTAGCTTGCCATGGTGGGGCAGGGATTGAGAGTCAAGCTGAAGAGGAGGAACGCAGAGAAGGTACTGGCACGCGTGGGCCTCCGCCCGGAGAACATCAAGAAGGTTCTCGATGTGATGAAAGGTGGTAATTCGTCGAATGGTGCGCTAGGTGACTTCAGCATCTTGGTCAACTTGCGGGAGACGGAAATGCCTGCCGTGGGACACGGAGCGGACTCTGTATAGTACATGCTACTAGTTCACTGGTCTAGACAGCTATTTATGTTTCGGACATTGCACTCACCACTCCGTGATATTGTAACAGATGTTGCGCATCCAACGATACTCCGGACGCTGGACGATAGCCACATGCCACCGGCAAATGGGTGGCCCATGGGTAACTGCCATTGCGGCGGGCCTGAATTGACTTATGTGAACCTGCTAAGTCCCATGGTACGGCATAATGGAACGCCCCTATCAGCAAGGTTTGGGACATCCAATCCACCAGTCGACCCCCACCCAAAACCGAACTGTACGACCATTTCTTTGAGAAATGAGTTCAAACCCCTCCGGATCACGCAACCCGAAGGTGTGTATCCTTCTCGACGAGGCGCCACTGCTGCTCATGCCCTTGTCTGGCCCGCTCCAGCATCCCTCAGAAATAGTGCAAAACCGCCCAGCGGGTCATCACCAGGGAATACCCACGAAAGCACAAGACTCGACACACGCTTCCCAGAAACAGCCCTCAGGCTATCCTCGGACATATGCTCCGTCTTCCACGTCAAATTATGCTCCTGGACGCACCCATGCGAGTGACGGTGGTCGTGGAGCTGGTATGTCGACTACTGATTGCAATCCCTGCAAAGGTGGGATTCCATCTTGGCTGTACTATGCTGCATTTTGATTTTGTTGCGAACTTAGTGCAAAGAATCAAATGCGATCGTGCTTTCCCTCAGTGTATGAACTGTCGCTATCAGGGATCGTCGTGCGCCTATGTTACTGTATCGAACAACGACCGACCTGAGCCAACCTCTGTCCTGACAGTGGCAGGTGTCTCAGATAAGCTTCAAAGTGCACCCCTGGTCAGAGCAAGACCTCGGGTCTTGGTGAATGAGGCAGAGTATTTCGCACCAGCCACAACAATGAGGTCTGGCGATGAGAGAGCCAGGGGAGTCACCTTGCCGAGTCCACACCCCACCGAATATCCGAAGGTGGGTATCCTTCACGACGGGGTGGTGCTGATACTCATGCGGTTGTCTGGCTCGCTTCAGCATACACAACACATTGTGCAGGATTCCCCAACTACAGATTACCACCAAGGAGTACCCACGAAAGCCCAAGAGGAGAGAGCCAATGTAGTCACCTCGCCAGCTTCACAACGCAAGGTGGGCTTCCTTCTTGACGCAGTATTGCTACTCATGCCCTTGTTCAACCTGCTCCAGCATCCCCCAGAGATAGTGCAACCCCCCCCGGCAGGTTATCACCAAAGAATGCCCACGACGTCCCAAGACGTATCCCGGACACAAGCTTCGCAGAGACGGCCCTCAGATCATTCTCAGATAAATTCCACATATGATGCGTCAAGCTTTTCTCCTGTTTCCCGATACGATCGCAGGAGCGGCCATGGAGTTGGTAATGCTCGAGTGAACCACTATCGCCTACTGAGCTGACGGGCGCTTATGCAGACTTGGGCCCCACCGATTCGTTAGCACAAGAACTCCAACAGCTTTCTATCACTCAGCCGACCAAACTTCTCCAAAACTTCAACGTCGTCCTCTTTGGTGCATCAGGCGCGGGAAAAAGCTCGGTCGTTAACCTTATCGCTGGAAGGAACATCGCTCAAGTCCCGTCGGGTACCCATCGTGATGGCCCGGGCCCCCCTCTGCAGTCGACCGCGTACGATATTTCGGTCGATGGTATGAATGTCTCTATCTTCGAGACAACTGGTTTGGACGAATCAGAGATCAGAGCAAATGACTATCTCGTCGTCCTCGAAAAGGCTCATGACTTTGTTCATAAATTATGCGCCGCGGGTGGTGTCCACCTTCTGCTGTTCTGCGTACGCGTGGATAGGTTTTCTCAAACCACTAAAAATAACTATCGATTGTTCTCCGAGGTCATCTTTCCAGAAAAAGTACCCGTCGTGCTCGTCGTCACTGGTTTGGAAAGGGAGAGGGACATGGAAGCTTGGTGGACGCGGAACGTGGCGCGCATCGAACAATATGGCATCAAGACCAAAGCCCATGCTTGTATTACGACAGTGCTAGCCACTGGTCAAGACTACAAATACGCCGAATCGGAGAGGAGGATTCGCGAGCTTTTGAGATGCTGTCACCTCTCAATATCGCCACCGCTTCCTAGCCCAATGGATTGGCTCTTTCGTCTTTGGAACGGCATGCAGCAATTCATTGACAAGCGCTGGACACCACCACAAGGGCATATTCTGAATACGTTGACCGTGCGTCTCAAGCTAGACCACCAAACAGCACGCACATTTCTCGAAAACATGGATCGACACGAAGGTGGTGCATCAGTATATCCCAGCGGCAAGGGCAGAGAAGATTTGTCCTGGGGTATACCTGCAAGTCCTCCGACGGTCGATGTGAGAGTCAGCAACCAAGGTTGGGCACACGAGGGCGACCCAAGGTCAGCTACGTCATCAAGATATCGAGGATCGGATACAGGGGAACGGGGTCATGAACCCCATAGGTCAGATTCAATGAAGAACGCTCAGTATTCGACCACGTTGGACCCAGGAGGGCATCCCGGGCATAATGAGCAACCGAAGTGGAGGGCGACGAACGAAATACCAATTATCCCCGGGCCATCTCAACCACGATATACAAATGCTGCGGATGATGATGCAGTGTACGGGAGGTGGGAGGATAGCGTTCGAAGGAGGGTCGAGCCTCGAAAAGCCAACAACCTGCTGGAGCCAACTCCCGAGACCGGGATGTATCCGTCTCAATCGTTGGCTCCCCGGCCTATGGTATCGAAGGAAGACATTCGAAGCAACTTCCCTTCTGATCTCACCGGTCATGTCACAAGATCCAGTATAAATCCGGTAGCCTCGGGCAGCTTTGGAAACATATTCATAGGCGTGTTCACCTGGAAAGGCAAGCCGGTCAAAGTAAGTCATGTTCGTCTTGACGCCATCGAAGAGAACACTAAATCACTGCAAGGTCGCAATCAAGGTCTATAAAGTGTATCTGCAACAAGACCAATATACGGCCGACAGGTTGAAGGTGCGTTTCATACAGTTCATGGATTACGATTTGACTATTCACATACTGTGCAATGGAGAGTAGCGATTCCACAGAGAAATTACCATATGGCAGAGACTAGATCACCAAAATGTTTTGCCTCTGTACGGAACCATCAGGGATTCGGCTACGGGCTTAAAAATACCTGCTATGGTGTGTCCGTGGGTTGAAAATGGTGCACTGTCAGGTTATCTCGACCAAAACAAGGACCTGCCAGTGGAAAAGAGGTTAATCCTGGTGGGTAGATATTCATGTGGCCCAAACTGCAGAACGACTGAAGTTCGTCTCTTAGCTAAATGATGTCGCTCATGGGTTGCAATACTGTAAGTTATTAGATGTTCCATTCAATCCTCTCTGACAGCAAGTGCGCATATATAGTGCATTCCCAGGGTGTGATTCATGGTGACTTGTCAGGTGTATGTGTTTTCGGCTACCATCTCTTTATTCATGACTCATACTCGAAATACAGTCTAATGTGCTCGTTAGTGCAGATGAAAGGGCCTGTATCGCCGACTTTGGCTTGTCCGTGCTTCTCGAAACGGTAGGAGGACCATCTGTGACAAGCAGTCGTCGGACCAAGGGTACAGTGAGATGGATGGCCCCCGAATTGCTTGATCCACGTAATGCTCGTCCACTGGGCCCGACTATACAAAGCGACGTGTATTCGTTCGGAAGCATCATGTTTCAGGTATTTTATACGAGACACTGGATCACAGTTTATGTTGGACTGAGATGGGCAGATTTTGACAGGCAATATCCCCTATCACTATCTCCCTCGGGATGTGCAGGTCATCTGCGCTGTGTCGCAGGGCAGGAAACCGGACCGACCTGCTCAAATGACTACTAGTAGATGGAATTTCATCGAGAGGTGCTGGTCCTCTGGTGACGGACGTCCCTCAAGCAACGAGGTCGTGTATTATACGAAGCGGGAGCTCACGGAAGGCATGGCAGGCAGAAGCTAGTCAAGGATAGCGCGGAAGGTTTAGGTAACTGAGAAGGTCATTCACAACCAATTAATTATCTTTGCTGCTACGTTGTGCGTGGTTAAGAGGAAGACATAATTATATTCCTTACTCCTTACATTCGTACGTACTAGAATCTCAAACTACGGGTTCAAGTGAGCACCATCTCAAATTACACGTTACGTTACCTGTCCCTAAGGCCATACACTGCAAGATATGGCACAATTGTACTATTATCTGCAATTACTGTAGGAACGGGATCGTCGTCACCGACTGTGGGGGCGAGAAAAACATGGAGGATCGGTGGGCGAGGAACACGGCGGTCATGGAAGGGGCATCCGGAGTCATGGTGACGGCCATACGTGCATGACCGCGGTCACGGTCGCAACAATGGGTCCGCGAGCTCTTGAAGAGCTGTTACCTCAAACGGGGTGCTTTTCTGATAGACGAGGGAGATTGGCTTGCCATGGTGGGGCAGGGATTGGGAGCCAAGCCGAAGAGGAGGAACGCAAAGAAGGCGCTGGCGCGCGCGGGCCTCCGCCTGGAGAACATCAAGAAGGTTCTCGATGTGATGGAGGGTGGTAATTTGCCGAATGGTGCTCGCTAGGTGACTTCAGTATCTTGGTCGACTTGCAGGAGACGGAAGTGCTTGCCGTGAGACACTGAGCGGACTCTGTATAGTACATGCTACTAGTACGCCGGTCTAGACAGCTATTTATGTTTCGGACTCACCACTCTGGGATACTGTAACTGATGTCGCGCAGTCAACGATACTCCGGACGCTGGACGAGGGCCACATGCCACCGGCAAATGAGTGGCTCATGGGTAAGTGCCTTGCGGCGGGCCAGAATTGACTCACGTGAACGCGCTCGTCTGTTTAATTAGGTCCCATGCTCAACGGCGCAATCTAGTGAGCGCGCCTATCAACCGGATTATCCACCTTGCGAGTCGACCTCCACCAAAAACCAAGCTGTACGACCATTTCCCCTTGAAAAATGAGTTCAAACCCCTTCGGGTCACGGAACTCGAGGGTGAGTATCCTTCTCAACAAGGCACTACTGCTGCTCATGCTCCTTGTCTACCTCGCTCCAGCATTCCCTAGAGATAGTACAAAACCGCCAGACGAGTTATAGCCAAAGAATACCCGCGAAAGCACAGGACATGCCCTCAACATATACTTCCCAGAGACAGTCCTCGGGCTATCCTCCATATACCTCCCCTTCCACGTCAAACGACGTTCCTGAACGCGCCCATGCAAGTGAGGGCGGTCGTGGAGCTGGTATGTCGACTACTGGTTGCAATCGCTGCGATGGTGGGATTCCGTCTTAGCTGTATTGTGCTGCATTTTGACTTTGTTGCGAATTCAGCGGAAAGAATCAAATGCGATCGTGCCTTCCCTGAGTGCATGAACTGCCGCCGTCGAGGGTCGCCGTGCGCCTATGTTGCTGTACCGAACAATGACCAACTTAGGCCAACCTTTGCCCCGACAACAGTGGGCATCGCAGATAGGCTTCAAAGTGCGCCCGTAGTCAAAGCAAGACCTCGGGCCTTAGTGAATGAGACGGAGTCTTCCACACAAATCACAACGCCGAGGTCTGGCGATGACAGAACCAGGGGAGCCACCTTGTCGGGCTCACATCCCACCGAATTTCCGAAGGTGGGTACCCTTCTCGACGGGATGGTGCTGGCGCTCATGCGGTCGTCTGGCTCGCTTCAGTATACCCAACACATTGTACAGGATTCCCCAAATATAAATTATCGTCAAGGAATACCCACAAAAGCCCAAGAGGAGAGAACCAGTGTAGTCACCTCGCGGGCTTCACAGCGCACCAAGGTGGGCATCCTTCTTCACGGTGCAGTATTGCTGCTCATGCTCTCGTGCGACCTGCTCCAGCATCCCCCGGAGATGGTACAAAATTCCTCGGCAGGTTATCGCCAAGGAATACCCACGACGTCCCAAGATGTACCCTGGGCACAGGCTTCGCAGAGACAATCCTCAGGTTATCCCCAGATGAACCCCTCATATTATGCGTCAGGATATGCTCCCGTTTCCCAACATGACCGCGGGGGTGGCCGTGCAGCTGGTAATGCCGAGTGAACCGCTATCGCCTACTGAGCTGACGGGCGCTTATGCAGACTTGGACCCCACTGGTTCGTTAACGCAAGGACTCCAGCAGCTTTCTATCACTTCCCAGTCGACCAAACGTCTCCAAAACGTCAACGTCATCCTCTTTGGTGCATCAGGCGCGGGAAAAAGCTCGGTCGTCAACCTTATCGCTGGAGGGAACATCGCCCAAGTCCCATCAGGTACCCATCGTGATGGTCCAGGCCTCCCACTGCAGTCGACTGAGCACAATATCTCCGTCGATGGTATGAATGTCTCTATCTTCGAGACAACAGGCCTGGGCGAATCAAAGATTGGAGCACACGACTATCTCGCCGTCCTCGAAAAGGCTTATGACTTTGTACGTAATTTACACACCGCCGGCGGCGTCCATCTTCTGCTGTTCTGCGTACGCGAGGATAGGTTGTCGCAATCCACTAAAAGCAATTATCGATTATTCTCCGAGGCCATCTTTCAAAAGGTGCCCGTTGTGCTCATCGTCACCGGTTTGGAAAGGGAAAGGGACATGGAGGCTTGGTGGACAAGGAACGTGGCGCGCATCGAACACTATGGCATCAAGACCGAAGCCCATGCTTGCATTACGACAGTGCAAGCCACAAGTCAAGACCACCAATACACCGAATCAAAGAGGAGGATTCGCGAGCTTTTGAAGTGCTATCATCTCACCATATCGCCACAGCTACCTAGCCCGATGGATTGGTTCTTTCGTCTTTGGAATGGGATGCAGCAATTCACTGACGAGCGTCGGAGACCATCACGTGTGGAAATCCTAAATACGTTGACCATGCGCCTCAAGCTGGACGACCAAACAGCACGCGCATTTCTCGAAAACATGGATCGACCCGGAGGTGATGCAATGGTACATCCTAGCAACAGGGGCGGAGAAGGTTTGCGCCGGGGTATGCCTGTCGGGGCTGCGGTAAGAGTTAACACCCAAGTTTGGGCAGGCGAGGGCGACCCAAGGTCAGCTACGTCATCAGGATATCGGGGATCGGACACAGGGGGACGAGATCGTGGACCTCATAGGTCAGCTTCGATGCAGAACGCCCAGTACTCGACCATGTTGGACCCAGGGGGGCGGTCTGAGCACAATGAGCAGCCAAGGACGACGACGACGAACGAAATGCCAATTGCCCCCGGGCCATCTCAACCACGACATGCAAATGCTGCGGGGGATGACACTGTGTGCGGGAGAGGGGAGGATAGCGCTCGAAGGAGGGTCGAGCCTCGAAAAGCCAACAACCCGCTGGAGACAACTCTCGGGACCGGGTTGTATCTGTCTCCATCGCTGGCTCCCCGGGCCACGGTATCGAAGGAAGACATTCGAAGCAACTTCCCTTCTGATCTCACCGGTCATGTTACAAGATCCAGTAGACATCCATTTGCCTCGGGCAGCTCTGGAAACATATATGCAGGCATGTTCACCTGGAGAGGCAAGTCAGTCAAAGTCAGTCATGTTCGTCTTAATACCGTAGCGGAGAAAGCTAAATCAGCCAGGTCGCGATCAAGGCCTACAATGTCTATCTACAACGTGACCAATATATGGCCAACAGGTTGAAGGTGCGTTTTTATCCAGTTCATGAAGTGTGACCTATCTATTTACGCACTATGCAACGGAGAAAAGCGCTTCCACAGAGAAATCACTATATGGCAAAAACTAGAGCATCCAAATGTTTTGCCTCTGTATGGAACTATTAGGGATTCAGCTATGGACCCAGAAATACCTGCTATGGTGTGCCTATGGGCTGAAAATGGTGCACTGTCAGGTTATCTCGACCAAAATAAGGATCTACCAGTAGCGCAGAGGTTGAGCCTGGTGGGTGGGATACCCATGTGGTCCAGACTGCGGAACGACTGAAGTTCGTTTCTTAGCTGAACGATGTCGCTCATGGACTGCAGTACTGTAAGTCATTCGACGTTCCTTTCGGTCCTCTCTGACGGCAGGTGCACATACATAGTACATGCCCAGAATGTGATCCATGGTGACTTGTCAGGTGTATGTGTTTTCGGCTACCATCTCTTTATTCATGACTCATACTCGAAATACAGTCTAATGTACTGGTTGACGTAGATGGAAGGGCCTACATTGCCGACTTTGGCTTGTCCATGCTTCTTGAGGCAGTGGGAGGACCATCTGTGACAAGCAGTCGTCGGACCAAGGGTACAGTAAGGTGGATGGCCCCCGAATTGCTTGATCCCCACAACACTGGTTCACCGGGCCCGACTATACAAAGCGACGTGTATTCGTTCGGAAGCATCATGTTTCAGGTATGTCATGCGAGACACTGGATCACAGTTTATGTTGGACTGGGATGGGCAGATTTTGACAGGCAATATCCCCTATCACCATCTCTCTCGGGACGAGCAGGTCATATGTGCTATGTTGCAGGGCGAGAAACCGGACCGACCTGCTCAGAGGGTGATGACTAGTAACAGATGGAAGTTCATCGAGAGGTGCTGGTCCCATGGTGACGGACGCCCCTCGAGCAACCAGATCGTGAATTATACGAAGAGAGAGCTCGCGGAGAGTATGACAGGCAGAAACTAGCCAGGGACAGCGCGGAAGGTTCAAGTGAACCCCATCTCAATTACGCGTTACGTCACTTGTCTCTAAGGCCATACACTGCGAGATATGGCACAAATGTACTATTACTGTAAGAATATTGCCGATGTACTATATTTCACAAGCAGACTTATGAGATGCAAGGAAACGAAAAAAGTGGATCAAAATCAATAATACAATAGTCGGTCCTCCTAAAAGTCCAGATAGTCTTTTCCCGTACCCCATGTCTGCGCACCAGTGCCTGCCGTCCCATACGGATCCTCGGGCACTGCGCTTTCGACATCCTTGAACGAAAACTCACGCTTGAACTTGGCTTCAAGCGAAGACAGCGTCGCAATGAGTTTTGTGCATGCTTGTTCGAGCACCGCTTGGGGGGTGATGGTACCGTCCGTCTGAATTTTAAGCAGGAAATAAGGATGGAGTGGGTGTGGGACTTTGTAGCCTGCAAAGAGGACCTGAGGCATGGAGAGGACTTGGCTATAAACGCGCAAGTGGACAGGGAAGGGTTAAGGTGTCCACAACAGAGAACGCAGGATACGTACGATCGGAGCATGTTGCCCAGGGTGTGATCCTGCTTGACGATCTTGAATGTGGCTGCATTAGGGATTTTAGTGTCTTCGGCGACTTCGACACTGGATGGGTGTCACATTTTTGGGTAAGATGTAGAGAGAGGATGCGCACAGTTTCTCGCCGTCTTCGAGTACGTAGAGCTCGAATCGATTGGGTGCGTTCATGACGGGCTTACTACAAGTTGTATCTCAGATACGCTACGAGGTATCCAGAGAGTTTTAACTGGTGATCATCCGTCAGTATATTAAACTAGAAACATATGTAAAATGGCTCAGAAAGATAAATTTTATCACGACAAGGTTCATTGACAATAAATATGGGCTCCTGGCCCCATCCTAGTCGTTTCATAAGACCCACCGTTCCTCACCTTGTAGTCCGGTTTGGAGGTGTGGCGTAGAGCCCTAAATTCAAACTCCGACGAACCTAACGAACGTCTCGACAAACGGGTGAGGCAAGGACCCCGACATCGACAATCTCTCCTCAAGGTTAGTTCACGTTTGCTCAGCGTTTTATTCATCCAGAACATCTATACGACTTGTGGAAGTGGTTTGGATGCACATATGCGCACCATCGGTGGGGCGGATGGCTGGATGGATGGAACGCTGCTCAGATGGCCCCAAATGCACACATACTCATCGAGATTTCTTTGTCTCTCAGAAAATGCCGACTCGCTTCTCAAAAACTCGCAAACACCGTGGCCACGTCTCTGCCGGACACGGACGTGTTGGCAAGCACCGCAAACACCCTGGAGGTCGTGGTCTCGCTGGTGGTATGCACCACCACCGGTATGTTCCTCTTCTTTTCGCTTTGTAGGGCCCTTTGCGAACGATGTAATCCAGTATCAATTTCGACAAGTACCACCCTGGTTACTTTGGTAAAGTGGGTATGCGCCGATTCCACTTGACCCGTAATGCACAATGGCGACCTATCATCAATGTCGACAAGCTCTGGACGCTCGTGCCTGAGGAGGAGAAGGAGGGGTTGACAGAGGATTCCGAGATTGTCCCTGTGATTGACACGCTCCGACATGGGT
>JBBPTY010000343.1:0-20056 GCA_038094335.1 Tylopilus aff. striatulus | reverse complement strand
CACAGAGAGACCTCAAGTATGCTATGCTCTCGCGTCGCTGGGGTGACGATGAACCCCATTTTCGCGATGGATTACGGGTGCGAGTACATTTGATTGGGTGCGTGCTACACGAACAAGGAGAGCAGCTCCAAACTGGCGATCGATGTATTGGTGGTATACATCGTGCACCCGGTCCAACCCTCCTCTATTGGGGTTTTTGCCCAGGAAGTCCGGTTCACAAGATGGTGGACGCTGCAGGAGTATATGGCAGGAACTGGCACCCGCTATGTCCAGAAGCAAAGGAGGCGCGGGGAGGAAAATGATGCTCAACTACGGGCTCGGTTATCTCGTGCGTCACGTGATCAGTCAACAAAACCCGCGAGGTGGTCGTCGAAACGGAGAACCATTCATATCGAGTACATGGCTTATTTTCTGACGGCATACTTGGCGTCACGATGCCGATCGCATATGGCGAGGAAGACAAGACTTTCCTGAGGCCATCGCGCAACGGTTTGGGGACCCAAGCGTCTTTGCTTGGGCAGGATCATGCTTCGGACCCATCTCCCTTTACCTTCTTGTCAACCCCTCATCCCCGCACCCTCTTGCGAACACGGCCATACCATGAAAAACGTGGCATCTATCTCAAACTCGTTATTCCCGTATAGGTCGCCCTCTCGCCGATCATTACACACTCCAGCCGCCACAATACAAACAGAATCTCAACATTCCCTGCCTATTCACGTATACATCCCCATGCGAATTCGACCTAGAACTTCTTCGTATAGTCGGCATGGCCGGTTTCCGATTGTTGAGCTTGGGGTACGGGATACGCAAATGGGCCGGTGGAAGCGGAGGGCGCTGAAATGGCGCTGCAGGAGGATCGATACGAAGAGGGTCTTGCCGCTAATAGGGTGCAAGTCCATGCACGAGCGCGTGCTTCAGGATGTACTCATCGAACATGGACGTGAGTCGATATCCGTGTGATAGGACATAGGCTGCGCATCCATGAATAGACAGTACTTGAAAGCCTGACGGGTGTCCGGAGGATTGACAAGCAAAAGGGATTCCATCAGGTTTTGTGAATGAACTTGAGAGAATAAGGTGCGAGTATACCACTTGCAACATTTCGTCCTAAGACAACTCGGACTCGGACGCCAATGCCGTGCGAACCCGAAGTGAGATCCGCGTGAGGGTTGGACAGGCACAAGGATCGCAACTGCTCACACCTTATCCGATACTTCATATCAAGGCATCATCTGATCCCGATCTTGGTCCACATCATGTCCACTCTCAACACCGACGTTGTCCTCAAAGCTGCGCGCTACGGCAAAGACAAGGTGCGCGTCTTTCGCGTCAAACGCGAGAGCGATGGTGTGCACTATGTCGTCGAGTACAACGTCACCTTACTCGTCGAGGGCGATATCGATGCATCGTGAGTCCAAGATGGGCGATCCTGCCCCCGATGTTGACGATATGCTGGAAGCTGAATTCTATGTGTGCCAGGTACACGAAGGCGGATAACTCGGTCGTCGTCGCCACCGATTCCAGTGCGTCGCTTCTTTGATACTCATCGCCACTTACGTTGCCGTCGGCAGTGAAAAACATCACCTATTGTACGCTTCTCCCCTCCTGTCAACGCCTCACCCGTTCACTGGCCCGCCCCAGACCTGGCTAAGGTGTCCGACTATGTTCTCGTCCCCGAACACTTTGCCCTCCACCTTGGCACCCACGTCCTGGCCAAGTACGCGCACCTTCAGAAAGCTTTCATCACGATCGAGCAGCTCCGCTGGTCACGGATCACCGTGAGCGGACAGGACAAGCCCCATACACACGCCTTCCATCGGGATGGAGACGATAAGCGGATCGTCCAGGTCGCTGTGAGTTTGAAACTTGTCTAGTAACCCGATTTGGGAGGTAGCCTCCGTTTTTCGTCCGTGTCGCTGAGTCGCGCGGCCCCACTCGGTGGCTGCAGAGTGGAGCCGGTAATGCATCCTGTGCCGACGGGCGGAATAGGCACTCCACATCATGGGACCTGGCCTGGGCCTAGCCCCCGTGGAGCCCAGTAGAGGAGCCTTTCTATATAGCTTGGCTTGCTGCCGCGGTTCGCCCTGATAAGCGCCTCCTCTTTTCTCTTCTCGTGCCCCTCAAAATCTATTTATTCAACCTGGCCTGATTCTAGCTCGAAAAGACCGATGGAAAGACGCTCGCCGCCAAGGTGACGGCAGGTATCGCCGACTTGTTGGGTATGTCGACTCTGTCGGCAGCAAGCGCGCAGATGCTGACTTACGTTCGACAGTGCTCAAGTCGACTGGATCCGCGTTCGAAGGGTTCATCCGTGACGAGTACACGACCCTCGTCGAGGTCCCCGAGCGTATCCTGAGCACGACCGTCGACCTCGAATACCGGTTTGCGCCCGCCTCGATACCTGTTCCGGCCGACGCCAAGCTACTCGACTTTGGTATTCCCAAGAACCTCGGGGATACCACGGGCACCGTGTGGGATGCGCTTGGCGTTGCTGAACGTGCGAGAAAGTCGACGCTAGATTTGTTCGCGACGGACGAGAGCGCCAGCGTACAGGTGCGTCCGCGCGCACCGAAATGATTCACACGCTGTCAATGTGAAACAGGCAACATTGTTCAAGATGGGCGAGCGGGTGATCTCGGAGAACGCAGGGGTGGAGGAGGCGACATACAAGCTGCCCAACAAGCACTACATTCCCGTGGACATGCGGTATCTCGCAGTGGACAATCTGACACCGTGAGTGCGATTTGTTTCTCTTTTTCCTTCGCGCGGTTGGTGTGACGTGTGAGATCGGGTCGGATCGGGCCTTGTCTCCGATTGAACCTCCTTCCTTTTCGCCGAGGGCGGCGGTGGGCATCGATGACGCCGGTGGTCGCATTACGTCAGCCAAGAGCTGTGCATTGACAAGTTCCCGTCATCGTGGGACTGTCCTGCGCTAACCTGTCCTCGACTTGCAGTCAATGGGATGATTTTGCCCTGATCGGGTCACATTGCTGCGGAATCCAAGAATGGATGCGAATACCTGTGATTCCGTAAGATCGAGGCCCAAATCTCATGATCGTGACCTCCTCTCACACGGGGTGAGTTGCTTGAATCAGCTGGGCATCGCCAAGGGGCTGTGGGTGCACTGTCCTTGGTCACATGAAGGCGACAACACGCTCGTTACGAGGACTCTGATACCTTTTTTCGCTTTTGGTCCCTCGACATTGGCGCAGAGGGTAGACTGTATTGATTGCCGAAAAAGGGGGACAAACCCCAGTGCGGGGTTGTCTCGGTGGAAGTGAACCCGACACGTTGACTCTGCATGCGACGCTGACCCCTGCTTGCAGTGCAAAAGCAGAGGTGTTCGTTCCCGTGGCTGCTCCCAGGTGAGTGACATGACGCATTCGACGGGCTGCAGGCGTTTCGTCTCTGACGTCAACCAACGTGTGCGGCAGTGGTTTGATCTCCGCCACGATCTCGCGTAAACAGATGTAATTAAATTGCGTCACTCGCTCATTGTCTTGACGACCTCGGTAAATGTTCTTTTTTTTCTTGTCTCGTCTTTCTGTCCTCTTGTTCATGGGGGAGGGGTTAGACCGGGCGCGCTGTTTGTGTGGTGCAGGACCAGAATGTGCCGCGGACGGGACGGCGAAATAGAGAGTGTGTGCAATAATGAATCTATGACATCATAGGACGGCAAGGCCCGATATCTGGGATCTGGGGTTGAACAGATTGATAGCGTGTAAATATATACAACCTGTGTCATCGGGTTTGCATCCACCAACTGCGAGCGAGCAACTCTGAACATCGCTGTCGCCGACGAAAAACTCGACGGACTCCAACACAGCGACTACTACAATCACGATGGGCGGCGACCACAGATGTCCCGTCTGCCAGGCCACCTTTACTCGCCCACAACATGTAGCGCGGCACATGCGATCACGTACGTCCTCTCACACCCGCTCCACCCGCCCCCTCACTTCAGTCCAGACACCGGCGATCGTCCTTACAAGTGCCAATATTGTGGAGATCAATTTGCCAGAAGGTATGCCCTTCTCCACTCCTCCGTTCAATCACCTCATCCTCGTTGTTCTAGCGACCTTCTCGCCCGCCACATCAATAAATGCCATGCAAACGAAAAACCGCTTCCCAATACAACCACCGGAAGTCGACGAAAGGGCTCCGCTGCCGCATCCCGCGCGACAACCTCAAAGCAAGCCTGCGACCAATGCGTCCAGTCCTCCCTCCCTTGTGACGGATCCAATCCGTGTTGTACGTAACCAACGTTCCTCGCTACATCCATCTACTCATGATGCTCCGTCCCTTTTGTTCCCTTTCCACCCTCGTATTTGCTTTTCTCCCTGGATCCCGTAGCCAAATGTGTCTCCCGCAAGTGTCGCTGCACCTATGTCAAATTCCATCGCCAAACCGCTCCAAGTGGACCTGGGCACCCCCCTCGATCCCCATCCTCCTCCTCGTCTTCGCTCAACAGCAATATTGGGCCGTCGCGGCTGCCACCACACCTAGATAATTTCGTTCTCGCACCACCCCCATCTACGCTGTCTGTCGCCTCTGCGCCCTTCCTTGGTGCAGACCAGATTTTTAATACCCCGTTCACCTTCAATCCCGCGGCGCCCGCATGTCCGCCGACATGGGCAGTCGCAGACATGTACCAGTTACCACTTTCCATGGCATCTGAACCTGACATGACTGCAAAATTCCGCGCTCAGACCGACTTTGTCCGACAGACCGGCCCTGGCATAATCCCTTGCAGCTCTCCCACATTACTCCCTGGTCTGTATGGTACCCAACAACACCAACCACCCTCGAGTAACCTCTACCCCGTGTGGGGTGAGAATGGAGCTTACCCTCCCTTGAATGATACCAAAGCATTTGATGGCTTAGCCAGGACACACTCGCTTGCGTCCTCGGAACCTGCCTCGTTTTCACCAGATTTCTACGGTGGCGGTTTCGTTGGCCCTGTCTATCGCCCCAGGAGGGTGTCTTTGGACTTTAGCGACAGCAGTAGTGCGACTTCGCAGTCCGTCCCTTCTAGTGCTTCCTCTTCGAGTATCCATCTACCTCTCTCGGCGAATGACATGTGCGATGGTCGCTCGGAGGAGATGCAGAGTCACGACCCACACGTCCTGCATCCCCAGCGCAGTAACTCGATACCCACGCCTCACCTGCCGTTTGCTGACCCATCCGAACCTTCTCACCCACTTCCACCTCTTCAACCACACCGTGGTGAAGGCGGTTTCTCCTCTGCGTTTGGACTCATGTCCATCGATGACCCTAACGTGCTTGCCGGTCTTTCTTCAGATGGGGTTCCGTTCTTCTCCAACCTCAATATGGGTGTGCTACCTCATTCCCCCAACGCGACGCCTATGCCGACGATGCGCGTGCAAAATCCCCATCTTCATCAAAGTCGTGAGCGTGTGATGTCGCTCGGCGCATTGCCCACGCCCGGGTTAGCCAAAGATGCGGCAGACGCACGGGAACTCAAGGATATGTGGAGAACATACCTGCGCTCACCTCTGAGTGGGTCCGGAACGGTGGCGCTCGACTTGTCGACGTCGCAAACGGTACCACCCTCACAGATACCCCAGTCACCTTCAGGTCAACGACGGCGGACGAGGGTGTCGTCGTTGCCAAGCGTGACGCCGACTGTGGAAAAAGGACATCCATTGATGACAAATGGTGGTGGGCATGGTGAGGTGGGCGGGAATACACTGCGCACGACGTTACATGGGAACCCAGAAGACTTGAGGAGCTATGAGGCGGCTGTGAATGCGCGGAGTGCTTCACTCAAGTTAAACCTCGTGCCAAGACGGAAAGACGCGCGGCTCGCCACGAATGGCAGTCCGCCTAGAGGGCTCACTAGTACTTCCTCTTGTTCACCTGCTGCGGGTCAAACAGGTCAAGAGATCAGTCGACCCTCGAGCTCGAGTTCGACATCGTCGCTTGCAGAGGCGTTCACGCTGCAGCCACCTCGTTCTCAAAGCCACGGTCACAATCATGTTCATGCGCCTGCGTCAGGTATCATCAAATCTCCACCGATGCAAGGTGCCTCGATTTCGTTGCCTTCCATGTCCATGTCTGGATTGCATTCCTTGCACGGGCATGGACACTCGCATCCACATCCACACTCGGTCGCACTCGGTTCTTCTGCTTCCCTTCCGTTTGAACCCGGTTCGCGTGCGTCCAGCGTCACAAGCGATGGGACGGGGACAGGCGGGAGTGGCAGCGACTGCGAGGCGTTCCGACCTTCGTTCAAGCGGTATCCGTCACAGACGCTGGTACCTGCGAGTTCGAAGAGAGTCTTGGTAGAAAGGCGAGGTGGGGGATCAAAGGGTATCAAGGTGGATAAGAGTGGGGTGAAGGGGGATCGCGATGAGGGGAGGAAAGAGACGGAAGAAATGGGGGACGTCGGGCGTATTGGGGTGGGTGCGGGCTCTCCTGGGTCGAGACCGATTGCGGCGCTTCCAGAGCGGGCGAAGCGGGGCTAGAGCCTTGTAATTGGATGTTTACTTTCTACTTTACTTCTTCTCTCTCCTCAGTGGGCAGGTTTGAACGACGACTTTCAGCTTTTGGCTGCGTCGATTCCTTTTGTTCTCTCGTCTTTTTTGATCGATCATTGGTAGTTTCTCTTTCCATAACGTACTTAGTGGGGTTCTTAAAAAACGTCTTGGCTGCAAGCGTTGGATTTCAACCCGAATACTACATTTCACTCACGGACGAAAGGGGTTGCAAATCCTGGGGACGTGCTGACGAGAGCGGGACGTCATCGATTCATCGTCCGAGGGGATCGATCGGCTATCTGCCAGGGTCGCGGAAAATACAGAACTTGCCTCGGGACCGACATGCTTGCGTTGATATGGTGGCCGCCCCCATCAGTCAACGGCTCACATCAGTCGGACCTGATATATATGGTTGGGTACAACTGTAATTACAAAGGAGGGGTTAGCACTGATAGATTCCATCCTTCTGAAGGCGAATCTTTAACACGTTTCAGCGTATGGATCATGACACTTGAGCTTGAGCGCTCGTGCCTCGCGTCCCTCACTCGGCATCTTCCACTGTCCCTACACAGCCACGGTCCGAACCATCATGCTTCTTTCACGGCCAAGTCGCAGGCTGCCTGAAGGCTGAGATGCGCTACCCCGCCTCTTCATACTTGGCGCCTTTTCGGACTGGTGATGCCCCCCCCCCCCCCGTGCTTCGGCATAGATTTCAGGGGAAGGGAAAGCATACACAAGGTTTCATTCGCATGGTACGTTGAACCTTCGTTTTCTGTTCCCTTCTCAACATGCCATGCCATCATCCCTAACCCAAACGGCAGGCCAGGCCCCTCGCTTGGAGAGTCGCACATATGGAAAATTGTGCTTCGCATGTCCGGAGCACGATCACGTCTCTCGCGAGCGCATCGTCGCTCGCTGTCTCGAGCGGCCCACCCATGACATATGTACAGTAGATCTCGGTTCCAAAGGTGTGTCGTGATCGATATCTCGCCTGTCCCTCCGCGGGCTGCTTGCAAGTGAGTACTTGGATGGGGTATTTCGTACGCGGCGCTACCGGCCGTCGATCCCATACTGTACACAGCAGGTCGCCCCCATACGCGTCTTCTACGCCGGGCGCACGCCCTGCCACACGGTGTTCGAGTCTGGTGACCGGCCCGTCCATCGATAGACGGGCTGTTCGCTAGACGCACAGTTCCCCCCCCAGGACTGTATGTACACCATGCCGGGCCTCTCTGCATGTAAAGCTCGTTGTCTTTCGATCCCCGCCAGGCAGCGTCTTGGGTCGATCACGAGCGCAATATCTTCCGTCCGGTCATGTGTCATGTCAAACGCGACGAAAGCGAGTACACGGATAGAAACACCCCATGAACTCGTCCCAACAATCCACACGGCTCGTTTCTGGATTACATGTTGCAGGCATGTATTTCTGTCTGCGGTAAACACACACACACACGAGGATTTAGAATTTGCAAAATAGAATGTGGGTGTATATTTGTCCGTTGTGTTCCACGTCGGCCCACGTCACGTCGTTCACGCATGCATACAATGAACATGCTGGCATATGTCGCGAAAGTGTAAGGTTTACATTTTGTAAATTTCTTTTGGGCGATCTTCGGATACAGATGGCTGGGGAGGGGTTCCCACGGTGATCGGCTTCACACCGGTGCGTGGGGGCCGCATGGCAACGCAGAAGCCTGGGATCCCGAAAGCGCCCGGTTCGCCAGCGGGCCTGTGGGATTATGCCGTTACATGGTATATTGGGCGAGCCTCCCTCTTCCTGCCCCCCATTACAACCGGTCCTCCCACCTCCCCCTCCGCGGCAGGACGGTGTTCCCTGCATGTCGCCTCTGCAGAGGGGATACAGGCCTACTCCCTCAGGTAGGGTATAAGGTTAATTGATAGCCCTAAACGGGGTCACGGTGGCGGTGCCCCCTGACCGGAGCGTGTGTGCCGGCTCGTTGAAACCGTTGCCCACCCTGTTTCCCTCTGTCACCCCTGCTCGTACTACCGTACCCACCTGGTCTGGTTCGAACCCTCGGAGGCGCGCGCCCGACGGACGCGCAAGCAACTTTGACAGCCCGAGCGCCCTTTCCTGCGCACACAGACCCCGGACGGCCGTGGCTCGCCGCGAAAAATCTGTTGTAACTCTGGCCCAGGCACTGTACCCCAATATGAACGGTGATGGATTCTCTTTTTCTTGACATCCACACTCCCACTAGTTTGGCGATCAGACCGACTATGGCGCAATCAATGTCGTCGGCACAGCGACGGCTTGATCGCCATGACTCCCAGATCGCCCTGTTGCAGATACGTGGAAACAACGCCAGAGGTCATTTGAGAGCAAAATACAAAGGCAGCGCGCTATAATTTATGTAAGGGGTACATATAATTCGTCGAAGCAGTCATCATCCAGTAATAGAATATAGCATATCCAATGTCCCTGAATGCATTCTCCAGCCGACGGTGATCAACCAACTGAGCTTTCGCCCCATCACGGGCTACCATCCGGTGGTGGAACAGGGATTGGGAAGGTCTCAGGGGATTCGGTATCTGGTAACTTGAGACTTCGGACGATGGCATTCTGAAAGTGGAAGTGCCATGAACGTCTGACATATCTATGACGACCCGTTGTCAACCCTGGGCTATATCTCGCACGTAGCTTGGATACTGACCCGATCGCCCTGCGCACGGCGACCACTGGTGCAACCACGATTGCTCCGACGGTCACCACGGCTGCGGCACCAACGACAGCGGTTGGAATGACGATCGCCCACAGCGCGCCGTCGCGGACGCGATGGGCGATTCTCTCCCAATGCTGCACGTCGGGAAGGATGAAGCCCTTGGTAGATCCCTCCACGCTATCCACAGATTTGATCGTTTGACTGACGACATCCAATACGTCGTCTGGGGCATGTCAAAAAAAAAAAAAATCAGTCACCTCGGCAGAAGAGGAACAGCAACGATGGCACGCACTTCGCGTTGGCGTCCAGACATGCCAAATAGGCGTTTCTGTCGGACCGAGGAGATCCCCAAACAAAAAGAAATGCTTCAGTCTGCCGTATTCTGCTCTCTGGCGAATGTCTTCTCGTAGTGGTTCTGGGTGATCTGCTCAGTTTTGGGGAAAGGACATGGGATGTGTGTGGGTTCACCATTGTTAGCCATGACACGCAGCACGAATGCGGGCCCGAGGAGCACAGAGGGAGGTTTGGGGTGGCGGGTGGAAGTCGTATGTACGACGTGACGGCTGGCCGAATCATGTGTGGGGAGAATCATGTTGACAACTTCGGGCACCACTTTCTTGAGAGCCTCTGCGCCAAACCCTGGATAAAAGTCAAACGAATTCTTGGAGGCAAAAACGTAAGGTTGCACACACATGTTTGGGCCAGGGCGCAGAGGATGATCACGCCTGCTTTCTGAGACTGCCACCGGTCCATCCTTAGGTGGCACATCCCCCGCTCAACCAACTTTTCGGTCAACGACTCTTCGCCATCTGGTCAACCTTTAGCGATGCCGACTTGGAGTAAGCGGAAGTCCGACATACGATTCCGGAAAATATCTAGGTAGACCAAGCTCGTGCGCATTTCTCCTGGTTCTCCAGCTCCAAGCTTGCGTTCAAGTAACGTGACGATGTCATACCCCAAGATCTGGCGTTTCAGTTCGCCTGTTGGCATACATGAGCAGGGTGCAAACGCAGATAATATGTCTACCCATACCACAGCTCAACAAGTTCTCAAAGATAGTAAAGCCTTCTGTTATCCCGATCGCATCATCGAAGTAGTCCAACCGAATCATGTTGACTATATATCCGGCTAATGCTGGATTGTAGCTTAGAGGTGTCCAAGTCGTCCCTATACAATGTTTAGAAGATGGTGAGATCAGGCAAGGGGTCGACGGACCGTGAGCGAAACTCCTCGTCAGGGCATAGGCAGCCAACAGTGCGCTGTCTTCGTACTGTAGCTGCTCGACAATGATCTTCAAGAAGCCTTGCTGCATGACATATAATCGGAGGTTAGGATCGACTGCTATGGGTGATTAACTGCGTCGTTTGCGTGGTACTTGTGACACTGACTGTTACACAACTTGAGAAGGGTAAAGGTGCCTGCAGTGCGTGACCGCGTGTGGCGTCCGCGAGCAGCGCTCAAAAGCTTCTCTATGAATTCTCTACGGTTATTTCCAAGAGCGTTGGCTAAAAAGGTATCAGGTGAGGAAACGTCATCCTGGCCGGCCACTTACTAGCGAAAACCTTGTATAGAAGAGAGTCTCCAATCCTCATCCATTCCCGAGCGGGAGTATTGTTTGTAGTTCCGGCATGTAAGTACCCAACAGAGCCAATGAGCTCTGAGGAACGGAGCGTAGGAGAACGTTGTCTGACAGGAGGGGGATGCGCGATCAACCCAAGACCTAAATCAAAGGTAATTTTTGAAGGGGTGATTAGAAGTGTATATTGGATAACGCATTAAGAAGGTCCCTGCCTGGTAAGACTTTTCTGCGGATTATCTCAACTAGTGCCTGCACCGCCAACAAGCTAACGGGTCCCTTCCGCCATCTTGCCAGTTCATGAAGCCTGGGTTCCACCTTGTGACAATGATATGGAGCTTTGACGATGGATTCGTTAGGTGTCAACATCCGCATTATCTGGAACATACCCTTGTCAGCGACAGAAATGACGACGCGCAGTACGGCAGTAAGGCGGCCTGGGTCTGATCACAGAATCAGATACCCTCCGTGATGACAAGTTTTGCAACGCACTGTTTGTGTGTAGCATTAAAGAAAGCCTGTCTTTTCCTCCATCAGGGACCTCAACGAGGACGGGTATTATTACTTCTGGATCTATGGAATGATTAGCACGCACAAGGGTGCACCATAGTGGACCATCATACGGTGTTCAACAAGGGACGAAAGGGCATCCATGACGTGTGCAAAGTTCTCCCCTGGCGCGATGATGACATAGTCTAACAGTTGTAGAAAACCGGTGACTACTTCAGCGGTCAAGATCGTGTCTCGAAGAGCTTTGTGTTTTGCCAAAGGGCGCACAAGGGCAACTACCCTAGGCCAATCAGGGTGATCTGGTTTAATGAAACTGACAAGAGACTGCCTCGCCTCTGCGAACACTTCTTCCGGTATAGTCTTCTCGAAATCCGCTATACGAAGCACGAAACATGTAAAACACTGCACAGAATAAGGAGCATACAACCTACAATGATTCACAGCTTCGAAGTATGCAGCCATCGCGACTAGTCTAACCAGGCCAGATTGCTTGATAATGAGGTCAGCGAGCGCTCTCTGCCACTCGGGCTCGTCTCGAATAGGCGATCGACCTTCCGCTGGGAGTTTGTGAGTATCGTCAGGAAGATCCGAGGAAAGGTAACATACTGAATCTTAACAAGAACAGCAACTTGTGAAGATAAAAGGGAGCAACTCCCTGTCTTCCCGAGAGATAATCGAACAAGGCGTTATAAATTGTATGATCAATGACGCCTTCTTCCCATATGTCGTCTTCCTTTGAAGGTATTGGTCCCGCAGTCTCTAAGGGATTTCCAAACCCGTTTCCAAACGTCGCCTTAGGTATATAGGTGTTTGCAAATCGGATGGACGCGTGTATCTTTTGCCCAGGAATGATGCGACGAGGCTCAAAGAGATGCATTCTGTAGAGTAGTTAGAGACGAGATTCGTCTGGAAAGGCCGCCTCACCTGCGGGCATTTTTCCCAGAGCCACTGAACGAAACTTCGTGTCGGATCGGGAGAAATTCGGCGACTTTCCAGAGCGGACTCAAAGTCATCGAGTCCATTGTACCAAAATCAATGTCCTCGTCGGTCCAAAGGCCCCAGAGGATATGCCCGGGTTTCAAGGCTAGTCCATGCGTGGACGCTTCGCGGCACATCCACAGAAGTGTAACGTTTCCTGCGTGGAATGTCTTTCCAGGGCGATTTCTTCCACCTCTGTAAGTTAAGTGAGTGTGAAGGACAAAATGCCATCTATATTGACGTACACATCAGAATGACACCCAGCAAACCATACCTCTTTGATATCAACGGTCTTTCGCCTCGTATCGTCATTGCTGTTGGCCCGTTGGGGATAAGTCGGGTCGAATAACGCGGACTTAGTATTTTTGATGACCTCGCTGTTCCTGTCTTCGAGGATATCACCGTCGTCGGTGATGCTCAAAGCATCGTTTGAGAATGTCTTTAGATTATCTATTACCACTTCAGGTATATTGGTTGTCACCAACCCGTTGTTGTTGGGTGCTTCTACCTCAGTAGGCTTCACTGGGTTATGTTTTGGGGGATCGTGAAGGTCTGGTGAGTTCATCTCGAGGAAGTATTCGGGTATAAATTTGACCCGACGTTCGTCGAGAGCGAGTGCATGGCGTATATGGCAAGCATGGGCAGCAGTTGAAGAAGCAGAAAGGCAAACATCCCCTCGAACGAGACCCACAGACGACACAGTGTCCCTGATCGTCTCGATTAGCTTCAGTCAACCGAGGTGTCAACGGAGCTATCTTACCACACTCCCATAAAATGCGCCCGTACATCCTTCCATGAGAAGGCAAGTTTAAACTCCCGAGCCATATCGCTCGCATTTGGCTTATGTGACAAGACGGAATTAAAATGGTCGTATGCGCTGCAGCTATCAGTTAGAAACGAAAAGAACCTTGGGTCCTTGAACTTACGTTCCAATTTGCTTCTCAGTGGGGTTTTTGATCAATCCTACCTGGGAACTACTTCAGGGCCATGCACCTTTCAACGAATGGTATGACGGGTCACCTCGTAGATCATCCACGCTAGGATCCTAACTTGATATGCCCCTCTCGAGAAACCTGACCGACTCGTTCGTCACCTAAGAAGGTACTTTTTCACGAATGAAACAAACCAACCGAAAAGGTATATCTGATCGCCTTCCTGATACTTTCCCGCTAACCATCCGTAGGCTTCTTTCACAATTTCTTCTACATTCCTGTACCATAACTAAGTATTGACTCGGGGATAACCTCAATTCATGGCTCACCATGCGATCGCCATATCGAGTTGGTCAGATATCACCCTTTGCAGGCGCTGGAACACGTCAAAGACCCTTGGACGCGTGCCTATGCCGCTCGAATAGTAAGTGTATTGTTCAGGTAGAGGATCCTTGTTGTCACAGTTAACCGCTTCGAATAGCTTCACGACATTGGTGTTCTATAAGAAGATAGGTAATTGATGACGCTGGATAACAATGTTTCACACACATGTCGACCAAATTTGTTTGCTGTGCCATCAATGCAGATGACCAGATTCCTCGGCGTCCTATATTGGTTGTCGTGGGGGCTACAGTCTGGACACCTGGCTAGGCACGGCCCAGGGAGGGGGGTAGATGAGCCATGCGCACGAAGGAATGGGCTTGGACTGGCAGTCATAAAGAGAAGTACGGTGTGGATGGAACGCACTCGTTGAAGGTTCTTACCACGGACGGGAAAGATGATATATACCAGGTTCTCGTTACGTGGACAACCGAACACTCCCTGGCACTCCAGCCAGCGGCGCTTCAGTGCTTTTTACCACTGCATTTGGTTTGGTTTGCCCACGTGCTGCCATACATGCCACATTAGGATCACATATACACACACTTACGAAAGTGCCTCGCAGAAAAGGCTGAGCAATCAGAACAGAGTGATATAATTTGGTGGCGTGGTGGCAGGTTGCCGTATGGCTGCAGGGATGGTGTCTCCATAGCCTTGACTCGGATGCCGTGCTATCTCTGTGCCAAATCATGATCTGCGGAGTCTCCGCCGCGAGCATATGGTTTTCCCTCGAAACCTACCGAGTACCAAGCTTGATCTACCTTGTTTTGGTGTATCCATACCTCCCACTGGCACTGGCATATATATGATATCGATGTGAAGCCACCTTGGAGTCCCACCAATTGAGAACTACAGACGGTGGCTCCTACGGCCTTTTGACATTTGCACGCCTCGTGTCTTGGCCCGGGGTCTGTATTTTCGGGGTCTCTCGTTTTGCCGGCCCACGGTGACGACTTGGAAGCCGGTTTCAAATTGTGCTAGTAAGATTGGCTTGAAGAGAGACTGGCTCTATGCTACGTTGGTGCCACAGCCCAAGTTCGCTGCGAGGTTCGGCTTGCTCAAACTGTCCTCGGATTCGACGCAGTAGTATTAGCAGCTTGAGCGCCGCTCTTTCGTATGATGGTACTTCGGGCCACCACACTCAGCGACTTAACAGTTCAACTGGAAGTCCAGATTTGGGGGACCCCTGGGCCATTGCGTTCTAGCAGACACCGCGGCACACATAACACAGGCTCAGCAGTCAAGGCGGAAGAAAAAAAAGGGAGGTAGGTAGGGGGGAAGTATAGTGGTTCGGAAGACGGGGTGACAAAGTGGGTTGCTGGCGGGTACACTCGCGCCGGCATGCCGGCCACCAATTCTCGGACAGTCATCTCGGTTACGGTGGATCCCTATTTTGTGGCCAGGCAAGTTCAAGCTCGAGCCGGGTAACCTCCGAGCCTCTACATTGTCCCCGGTCGACGTATGCCTCGTTGTGATGCCTCTCATTCACCAATCAATCTTTTAGACCATTTTTCAGCACAGATAATAGCGGGGAATGTTAATGATCGGTAATCCTCGTGAAGTTCAGTACTGGTAGCCTAAGACTATGGCATGTAGGTGACATCACTACTTATCTCATCTCACAACTTGGCTTGTGTGCTTCCGTCGCGTCCAATTTGCCTGTTATCATGCCCTCGACGTCTTTGAGCTTGACGCGACCTCTGCGTCTGACCCAGGTACCACAACACAGCCGCCTTCTCTTCTTCCAACCATTCCGAAACAACCTCGTTTTCGTATACATTCTTGTCAAAGATAACATGCAGGTTCAACTGCCCGTCTATGCTGTCTGCTGCAAGGTAAAGCTCCCCTGGGCGCGCTCGGAGATGTATCTTGAAGGTCTCCACTACAATCTTTGGGGACATCTGAGCTTCAGCTACGGATACAGAGGACGATGCAGGGATGGCATAGCCTGCTTTGGCAGGATGTGCGACAGAAGAATTAGGTGACAGCGGGTGAGATGATGGTATGGGATATTCGATCGGGGACATCAAATCGAGCTAGCAATAGGTAGGTGAAAGTAGTTAGCTCCGAAAGAGGAACACATCTCACATTTCCAGCACTGGACCCTGCATGAGCCCACACCATAGGCATGTCTGTCACCGGCAGGGCCTTGTTGTCTGAGTTAAGGTGTGCTTCATAGACGTTGGGAGCTTCGACGCGTTCCTTCCACTCCAGACATCCGCGCCGCGTGTGCTCGGTTTGATCCAAAGTTACGGCACGTACGATCTCGAAAAATAAGGGATGACTTGAAAACGATTTTATTTGTTTCCTGACCAGCTCTGAGCGATGCAAGAACCGGTCAAATGTGAGGAGATCCGAAAATGGCGGCGCCCCGTTCGAAAGTTCAGGTCTCTGTTTCTCTGTTTCGCCCAGCGTCATGAATGGGAGCTCGTAAAGGAATATCCCAAGGGAAAATATGTTTTCGCCTCTGCCACCTTTTTGAAACCATTCTTTGTCAAGGTACGGCCGCAGATTAAGCGGTCCTCCGCAAAGGTGTGGTTGTCTCTTTCGGTACTCCCATTCCTCGCGCGTCATATCGCCGCGCAAGTATCTTCTGTAGAGTACTCGGGTCATTGCCACTTGCGCGAGGGCTAGGTATGCATTCCCAAATGTAACACCATGCAGACGGCAGTTGGCAATTACGGTGGCACTTTGCGCTTTCGTGAGCGATCTAGAGACGTAGCCAGGTTTCGCAGCAATATTGTGCGTCGAGTGAGTGAGACGACACGGGAGAGTATGCCCGCCCTATGACCACACTTAAGTCAGCCTTCCGATCAAAACTGGAAACTGAAAGGGAAACACAGCCCGTAACCCGAGGTAAAATGACTCTTACCTGTCTCTTTGCCATCCGCATCTGATATATCAACATCCCAGCCGCCCGCCGCCAGCGGCGTATTGCAGGGGTGAGCAAGCGTAAATACGGAGGCTCATGATCTGTACAGGGGGTTGTCATGGCCAACCTGTCTTCCAGTGGGATTTGAATAGGCTCTCGATGTCTACCCCTCGCGAGTGTATCAAGGAGACACCGTACAAACGTGTTGATTGCCACCCTGTCCGTGACGCAATGCGCAACCAACACCATCAAATGGAGGACGTCGGACCTCTCTGGGTCTGTCTCGCGAAAAACATACAGCTGCATCAGCAACTCCTCCGAAAGTGGTCGAGGACTATTCATGATCGTAGCCATGCAACCTTGTGCCTCTTCCGCGGAAGCTACACTCCCAAAGATAATCTCGCCATGACGAAGCACGGAAAAGTCGTGTTCCCGGACTACAAAGTGAGGCCACGAGATGAACCCTGTGCCATTATCCGCATGCGAGTCTGCCGCCGTATTGAGTCGGAGTGGAGCACCGTCGCCACCCCGCACGGTAGCTCCTGCGAGTGGGTAACGCCGTTTTGTAGATAACCACGCCTTGACGATGTTAGCATTCGAAAATAATTGTGCATCTTGAGAACCACCAAGGAGGCGGATTTGACAGTACTCTAGACCGTCTGCAGCCCCACCGAAGCGGCCAAGCCAGAAAAACCAAACTTCGCCTAGGTCCAGAGGACGCTGGAAGGTGCGCCCTAGAGTTGGATGTGTGTCGACAAGTGTCCAGCTGGGCATCACTTGGGCGGAAAAACTGAGTGTTTGACGTGTTAGATAAATAGAGCTCGGAAGAGAACGGGTAACCTGCCAGGGATATAGCTTCTCGAAACACGATCATTTGAATAAAGAGAGAGGGCTCGTGGTTCGGGAGAATAAAGTATAACACTTTCCTTATCTATCCTTGATGTATCAACGCATGTGTGGTGAATCAAGCTCTAGTCAAGGTTTCGGGTATTCTCACCAGAGGTGTGGACCGCAAACTCGCAAAAATGGTATTCCCGGGTATGGGAAGACGGACAAAGATCTGATTCAAGACCAAATATGTGTAATATAAACTGATTATAGGAAGACTCGCGTTTCACCTATAAACCGAGTAAAAGCGGTGTTACAGATATCCTACAAAGGAGGGATCTTACCTTGTTGCCCTGAATAATGTTTTACATGCTGGGTGCAGGGCCAGGGGTATGACTCCGAACGACAAGCTAAAAAAACTCATCAGTTGCGTTGCAAACTTTTGCACCCGGGAAGTTCCGTGGGAAGAGCATTTGAAGTGACTTCAAGAATTGGCAAGACAAGCTGTTCCACTAATAAGCTGTTGTCAATATATCGCTTGACAAAACGATCTCCCGAGTCCCTACTGAACATCTTTGAAAAAAAAAATTCAATCGGAATGAGATGCCCTGACAGTCGCCAGTCACAAGACAAAGGATCCCCACCTCTGCCTTCGCTACGAGTATTTCGATCTCGCTAGATGAATGAATTAAATATATATCTCTTGTCGAAATCATCGTCTTTGCAAACTTGAACTTGGTGCCAGTGGTGGCAAAAAGAAAGTACTACCAGCACTGCCACATCCTTAATGCGAGAAGTTGTGTTGGTTTGAATCCCAACTGGCCGCACGTAGCATGATAGGTTCGTCTGAGCTCATATATATCGTAGCCTATCAAGGTAATCATATTTTTCTTACATCGTGCGTAAATCATGCGATGTTCTTCTCATAATTTGCTTTGTATGACATCGTCATCTCCATTGCCATTGCGGCTACCATCGCAGTCTTGTTTAGATTGACGTGACTCATGTCGCCGGGCAAGGTACCACAACACCGCTTCTTTGACTTCGCCCAACCACTCCTTCACGACCTCATCTTCGAACACATTTCTATCGTAGAATATGTGCATGTTTAATTGTCCCCGTGAGCTGCTTGCACCAAGGTAAAGCTGTGCCGGGCGCGTGTGTAGACGTGTTTTTGAGTTCTCTACAATAATCTTCGGGGCCGTGACGACAGAGGGGGACAGAGGGGTAATATATCCCGCTTTCATTGGATGTGAGATAGTGCAGCTGGGCGAGAGTGGGTGGGTGGGCGGCAAGGGGTATATCGTCGGGAATATCGAATCTACCTAGTAGATGGTCTTAAGTAAGCATGGAAGTTGCGAACTGGGAGATGGGCATGTGACGCACGTTGCCAAAGCTAGATCCTCCATGAGCCCAGATGGTCGGTATGTCCGTAACCGCCAGGGGCCCATCGGTCGAATCCTCTTGTGAGTTTTCTTCATCGCTGCTGGTGACACGTCTCATCCAATGTAAAGCTACAAGCTGTATACGCTCGAGGCGTACCGTGTTTGCGGCACGTGTAATCTCGAAGAACAAAGGATGGCTGAATAATGCTACTGCCTGCTTCCTGAGCAGCTGGGTGCGATGTAAGAACCGGTCAAATGTGAGAAGATCCGAAAATGGAGGTGCCCCCTCCGATAGAATTCGTTGGGCGCCTTCCGCAGCTTCCCCCAGTGTCATGAATGGCAGCTGAAAAAAGAAAAAACTGATGGAGAGCATGAATTCGCCCCCTCCCCCTTTCTCGAACCATTCCTTGTCAAGATATGGACGCAGGTTAAGCGGGCCACCGCTAATATGCGGCTGCCTCTTGCGGTACGCCCATTCTTCTTCTGAGATCTGGCCACGCAAGTATCGTCGGTAGAGCACTCGGGTCATTGCCACCTGTGCGAGGACAAAGTAGGCATTTCCGAAAGTGACCCCGTGTAGACGGCAGTTGGAAAGTACGGCAGCGGTTTGCGTGTCTGTGAGAGAGGCGAAGACAATGCCCGAGCGCGCAGGAGCGTAGGGCGTTGACCCTGTGAGATGGCACGGAAGAGTATGTCCACCCTGGGGTATTCGTCAAATGCCACCCATGTTGTCATCAGAAAAGACGATACTCACCTGTCTCTTTGCCATTCTCATTTGAAAAATCAAGGTTCCGACCACCCTTCGCCACCGCCGTATTGCTGGACTGAGCGAGCGTATATGGGTGGGCTCAAGGTCCGTTGAGGGAACCGCCATCGCCAATCTATCTTCCAGCTGAACATGGGCAGGCGCCGCACCACCATCCCTAGCGAGGGTATCCAACAAACAGCGCACGAATGTACGGTTTGCGATCCCATCCGTCACGCAATGTGCCATCAGTACCATCAGGTGGATGATGTCCTTTGTTTCGTGAAAGACGTAAAGCTGCACCAGAAGATCTTCAGAAAGCGGGCGGGGACCATCCAGGATTGCGGCCGCTTGCTGCTGCGCCTCCGCTAGGGTGGCTACGGTCCCAAATATGATCTCGCATGGACGAAGAGTAGTGAGATCGTGTTCTCTGACCATAAAATGTGGCTCCGAGGTGAATCCTGTGTTATTATCCATATTCGACTCCATAGTTGCCTTCGGCCGGAGAGCGGAATTATCAGCATCACGAATGGTGGCCCCCGCGAGCGGATAACGCTTCTTTGTGGACAGCCAGGCCTTGACAATGTTTGCTTTGGAGAATAAATGTGCATCTCGTGAGCCATCCAAAAGACGGAGCTCAAGGTGCTGTAAACTATCTGCGGTTC
>JBBPTY010000342.1:0-20161 GCA_038094335.1 Tylopilus aff. striatulus | reverse complement strand
TGCTATGGTAGCCGATATTGAGATACGTTCCTGGTGTGTGCGTTGATCCAAAACATGGACGACACACGTTTCATGCACAGGGTGCGCTAAATCTTGCGATCTGCAACATCCTTGTGTTTATCACACATTGGAACGGGGAGGATATAGAAACCAGGGATAATGATTTTAGAACAAAGTCCCCAGGATCTTCCTCTTCACAAGCAGCTATAGCACCTTGGCTACTCTCGATCTCGAGCATTTTGAAACATTACCGATATCAGCGTCGATATCTCAATCAGCGGTAACTGCCGTGCGCCACTTTTTCAATGAACGAGTTTCGGGTGGTACGATTTAGTGGTTGCGATCCGGATGGTGACATGCTTAGATGTTTAAGGGGGTGGCACTGCGGCATTAGCCTTGAGACGTGGAAACTTATGATTAGATCTAGCATTACTTCCGGATATAGACAACTGTATGTGTATTATTATCACCACCGTTGTCACGCAATACTACTCACATGTCCTTATCGGCTTAAGGGATTTTGCCTCATCATTTCCGCCCCTTATCACACTCGTATAAGTAGTCCATGCCGTTCTAGAGACTGTTTTCATGCGGATGCCAAATCGTACGGGAAACGCCGCCAACTTAAGCCTGATTGACACAGTGATATAGCGACCGGGCGACATAATAATGACTTAAATTCTCGATAGTATTTACTACTCCTTTCTCTGTGGCTGTTTACCCTACCCTCGTATGACGAGTGCGCAGACGGTACGTCGTGTGGACGAAGAGCCCTGCATATCATTCGGATGGCCGGAACGGTGGTCCTACCTGAACGCAAGTTGTGGGTGAATCGGGGATTGAAGTGGAGGTCGTGACACCAGGTAGCTTGGCGGGTGCGGTGACCTATTTGAAGCAAACCGCTACTGAAGTGCCTGTGTCATCTGAAACACATAGCCACATGCTTAGCAGTGGAGCTCACCACAGCCGCGACACGCAGAGATACTGCGAGGGACCTCGGCCGCGTTTCGCCCGCGGTCAATTGGGGAAGACTCAGATTGGAGCTATATAACACGAACAGGTTCAGCCTCCCCCCCCCTGGGCCGGTGAAAATGAAGGAAACGGTTACTATGAAGCAGTGTGGTGCTCAGTCACGTGCAGTGTAGAAAATAACGGCCATGTCACGCTGGCGAGGTGTCAAGATGACCACCATCACATCATAATTGGAGCACTTGGCCGTTCTCCGGGGATGCCGCAGCTTGTTCCGGTTTGAATCGTCCACAGCAACTGTTGACACTTGGCGTGGACCGGCTTCGTCGTGAGGTGTTTAATGCCGGTTTCCACTGATCTGGCGATACTATATACAGTTCAACGACGGTCTTTCATCGGTTCGTCTCACCACCCCTCCAGCGCAGTCGTTGTGATGGCCATATCCATCCGCTATGTGCTGGCTGGTCTCTTTATTCTTGTGAGTACCTTCGATCTGGAAAACCCATCCGTACCTCAACGTCTCTTTTCACTGTACTACAGACCATCCTTTTCATCACGTCCAGCATTCATTATGACACCTTTCCAGCATCACTAAAGTCCCTTGCAAACTTGAATTATAACTTTTCCCAGCATCGCAATCTCACGCCACCTGCCACATTGAATCGACCCACAACTCTGTTATCTGCAAGGGCAAATGCCACCTTCGTTATTCTTGCCCGAAATTCCGAACTCGACGGGGTAATCCATAGTGTCCGAAGCATTGAAGATCGATTCAACCGCGGTTATGGATACCCCTATGTTTTCTTGAACGAGGAGCCTTTCAGCGAGGAGTTCCAAAGGTATATTTGGGTCAAGTTAATCGACCGAGGTTTTGAGTTGTTACCTACTAGGCGCGTATCCGTTTTATCGCCTGCTCCAATGGAATTTGGAATCATACCACACGACCACTGGTATCAACCATCATGGATTGATGAGCAGAAGGCGTCTGATGCGAGGAAGAAGATGGAAGCGGACAACGTAATCTATGGAGGTACGTAACAGCTACGCTCGTGGGTGAAACTGTGCCTGAGTGATCTTAACTCCTGCAGGTAGCCTTTCATATCGCAACATGTGTCGATTCAACTCTGGCGTGAGTATATCCATAATGCAATCTTGATATGCCGAGGTCGTTTCAAAAAAGTTCTTCTTCAGGCATTCACTGCTTCAGAAGTACAGGTAGGAGGTTTCGACTGGGCATGCGTGTACTTTCCTAATTCCGCTCTATGCGGCTAGGTATTATTGGAGAGTCGAGTGAGTACATTTCCAGCTAAGTACACTGGCTCGAATTAACCCGGCAGGCCGTGGGTCCATTTTCATTGTGATATCCCATCAGACCCCCTTTTGTATATGCAGGATCATAACAAAACATATGGTATGTCTATATTCTACGTACAAGAACTGGGAAACACTCTAGTTGTCATCCTGCATCACTGTTTCATTCACCAGTGACGTTGCATGGTTGCAGGAGCTTGGCCTACAGTGTTTTCTGATACTGATGCACTCTGTATCAGGGTTTACGATTTCGTTGTATGAATTCCAGGCAACAATACCCACTCTCTGGCAAACGGTGCAAGGTATGTTCAATTCCGTTTAAGTTTGAGAAAACGGTTGCTGAAACCTTCCGGGGAATGCCAACTCAGAATTCGTCAAATCACGTCCAGAGTCGGTGCATCCGGATTGCGCCGTCAAGTTTGTCTCTGATGATAGTGGGTTTAATTACAACCTTTGTCACTGTAAGTGGTAATGTTGAGGTATTACTGTTAAACTGATAGTTGATCACCCCCAACATCAGTCTGGTCTAACTTTGAGATTGCTGACATGGACTTTTGGCGAGGAGAGACGTATATGTCATTTTTCGAATTCCTCGACAAGGCCGGAGGTTTCTACTATGAGGTAAGTCCTCCCGCTTTCCCGCCCTTAACAACCAATATGTCCGCTGAGCGGGTGATGATCGGTGTCTAATGTATTAACACAGCGCTGGGGGGATGCGCCGGTGCACTCCATCGCCGCTTCATTATTTCTGCCGCACAGTTCTATTCATTTTTTCGATGAAATTGGATATGAACACCCCCCTTTCACACACTGTCCTACCAACGGCCAACGCTGGATTAATGGTCGTTGCTCATGTAACCCGGAAACAAGTTTTGACCGTGATGGTTACTCCTGTTTAAAACGATGGGAGACTCTATAACCAATTGCAATTGGACGTCTAGAACCCGCAATTTCGCTGACGTACCCGCATAATACTACCTACTTACTATAAATCTGATAGAAAACCTGTATGAAATATTCACACCCAATCTTCCTGATATATCCCCATGATCACTCGACATTTTCAAATGGGCGTTGGGTCTTGGCCCCGAGTTTTGCCACAGATAATTGGTGACAGTGCCAGTAGCACCCACTTGCTAGTAGTTGTCTTTCGCAGGCCATCTGGTCTTTCAGTTTACCGTTAGCCGAAACTGGCCTCGGGTAAGTTGTTCCTTCACTATTATGTTCATGTCGTATCTCAAGCCGATGGTCCCTGGGTTTAACCCTCTGTTAAGTAGATCATTTTGCCACAAGCAAAGAAATGTGATTCTCTTCTCATGAGCAGGGGATGGCTCCTCCGTGTTTCGAACCTTATCCGATGTATATAAAGTCATGTTTTATCAGTTACTAGCGTTGCTATTACTGTCTCGAGCATTCCTTGGTGATGAGTACTTCAGTCAACGTACATAAACTTAATCCAGGCAGTACCTTCAACCCACCACCTTCACTACCATGAAGTCATTCACCTTAACTTCAGTTACTTGACTTTCTATGTCTGCCACAGCAAACCACTTCCTTGGCCAGGATCTAAGACACTTGAGTATATCTTCATGGTGCTGCAGAGGCAGTCAGGCTATCACTAATTTAGCAAGTCTTTGTCATCTTAGTGCTTGTATGTAAACAATAAGCTATGGTGCTGACGTAAACGCTATCCCTGCTTGGCTTGGCTCTACAGTGACTGACAAGACCCTCTGTGCTGTCTAAGGAGTTACCATGAGCTCACTAGCGTTTCTGGTGACGGAGCTGCAGGTAAATATTATACTGAAAAGGTGTGGAATGTCACTTATCTATCGTTACAGTCTCTGGCCAGCGAGTCGAGGAGAAAACATCCAGAAATACGCGAGGCGAGATAATTTCTGCCGTTTCAAAATAACATTGCTCATACTCGAGTAGGCAGCAGAAAAATCACTCGCAATACTCAGGTCGTCTCCTGAACAAGCTATAGCTTCACTCGCATCTGGTGGGTTCGTGATCCATGCATATTTTCTGTTGCTTTTGGTCTCATTTGCCGAAGATGGGGGACAGTCCGACGATCTTCTAAGACCCGTATTCATGGGTTGTGCTACCAAGAATGCTAAAGTCGTCGCGATATCGCTCGGGTCGTTACAACGGCTCATCGCGCTCAAAGCAGTCCCCCAGTCCGCCGTCCCTCTGATAATCAACACTATGAGCGACGCCATGAGCCAAGGTGTTGACATTCAGCTTCGCATTCTGCAAACACTCGTCTCGCTCATAACGAACTTTCCCTCTGTTCACGGAGGCTTGTTGAGTGACGTACGCTTTCTCGCCTTCGTTTTTTTTGCAAACACGCTTTTTGAACTTGTTATACAGGCACTTTTATTGTGCTTTAAGCTGCAAGACTCTCGTATCGCTGTCGTATCGTCCACTGCCGCCGCCACGCTCCGTCAATTGGTCATGTTCGTCGTTGATAAGATGGTTGAAGAGGACAAGCGTGACTCGCCGGATCCAACATTACTTCAAGATGTGGTTCTCCCCGACGGAACCACCGCCACCCTGGGTCCATTCGCAAGAGACGCGTATGCTGTCTTTGAGGACCTTTGCTTACTCGCCAACTCGGAGAAGCCCCACTTCCTCAATCTCGAGTATTTGCACAAGACGTTCGCACTCGAGCTCATCGAGAGCGTTCTTACGAACTATCACGAACTGTTCCGGAAGGTAGATACTCGACTGTTTTCTACTACCTTCACGGTTAACCATATTCCAGCACGAACAACTGTTGATGCTCCTCAGACACCACCTTTGCCCAATGTTGCTCAAGTCGCTATCAGACAAATCCGTCTTTCCGTTGACACTGCGATGTACGCGCGTCGTGTTCTTACTTTTGAAGCAATTCTCGTTCGAGCTGGAGACGGAGTCGGAAGTCTTCCTTATGCTCCTGATTAGAATGATATCCGACGACACAGATTCGGCTGCCCCAACCGACCATTCTCGTCCAGTTTGGACTCGTGTACTTTCCATGGAGATTATGCGAGGGTATGCGCGGATTTGTTGGTATTGCATTCGTTCTAGCTTACGAACGAATTTTTAGTCTTTGCAGTGACGCAGAGTTGATACGCAATATCTGGGATCGTTATGACGCAGAAGAATATGGCTCCAAGGTGTTCTCGTCCTTGATCAGCTCCCTGAAGCGCTTGGTCACCGAGAAGCCCGCTTTACTCGGGGTTAGCACTCAGATGATGGGCGTTGGGTCACCTTCGCACCCAGAGAGCGGATCAGGTTATGGTCTTGACGTGGGAGGTGTAGCAGGCATGGTTGCGAACGCAGCTGCCAGCGCTGCAAGTGCAACCGTTTCAGGTGTTGTTGGCATGATTGGTGCTGGTGCTGGTTTAAGCATACAGTCATCCGCGATGAAATTGCAATGGTAGGTTATTGTGCTTGCGCTCAGCCTGATACTGAGCCGATGCCACTTCAGCATTGATCAACTGGACAAGGCTGACTCCCCTCCGATACCGGAATCTTATGTCTATCTCCTTGGAGTGCAATGTATCGTGTCGTTATGCGAGGGATTCGCTTCTTTTACCGGCCCGCTATATACTTCTATCATGGTACAACGTCCAAGAACTGCTGGAGACCCTGTCATTCGCGCGCCGCCAGCACTCGATTTCTCTGCTTTACCATTGGATGAACCCGCGACTCAACACCTTCGCATCGTCCGTTCGATGGTAGACAATGGCTGGCCAGCCTTACTAGCTGCCTTATCTTTCGTTATCTCGACCAACCTTTCCGATGAACTCTTTGTGGATGTCCTTACCAGCTACCAGGCGATGACGAACGTTGCCGGAATGCTCGCACTCACTACGCCCCGGGATGCGTTCCTCACTAGTCTCGCAAAGTTTGCTATCCCATCCCGCGTGGTAGCAAGCTTAGAGTCGTATGTTGAGCCCCCAACCCCGCGTTCGGGAACATCGCTCACGGAGAACCTGGGGCTGACTTCACCTATACAACCGCCGGGCCTATCGGAGCGAAACCTCGTCTGCCTCAAGGTGTTGGTATCAAGCGCCCTCTTCCTCTCGGGAAGCCTTGGAGAGAGTTGGTACGGTATCATGGAGGCACTACAGAACGCGGATTATGTCCTTACCATGAAGGGCTCGCAACCCTCCTCCGCACGACGAGCAAGTACATTCACTGGTGCACCTGGTGCACCTGGCCGGTCTGCTACCGGAGGCGTGCCAGAAGCAGGGAAACCGGTGCAGCAACCACAGCCCTCTCGACACTCCCTTTTGGCGGATATTGACCCTGACAACGTCCAACTTGCCATCCAGCGTCTTTTTGAGGCTTCTAAGAATTTGGAAGATGCGGCGTTCCAACATTTCGTGAACGCATTGTGTAAACTGAGCTCGGAGATGATTGGGATGCAGTCGGACGCGACGGAGACGTTTGGCGAGGCGGAGAATGGCGATGAATTCCCTGCTTCCGTTTCATCTGCCACGCTCTCTCCTCGAAATGATCTTCTCCATCGAAGGCGTGTCAGCGGTATCCATCTACCGAGGACACTGGTGAGTTCCGTATGTGTGTGACATCCAGCCAGCGAACTCACTATGTCTCCGAAAGCGTTCGGGTGATTTTGGAGTAGAGAGACTAGGAGCCGTCGCCATGCTTAACATCCACCGGCTTATCTACCGAGCTCCAGATGTTGCTTGGAACACAACGACTGGGCATCTACTATCAATCATCAGTCTACCTTCGGCACCACAGGGCATCCGTGTTCAAGCGGCCCGTGTCCTCGACGAGATTCTAGTTGTTGTCCCCCGTAACCTGCCAAGCTCAGGAGATCTCCAGGCCACAGCCCAGCGTCGTGTATTGGATGTCCTCTCCAAGCAAATCGTTCCTGCATCTGAAGCCAGCGCCATTAATACAAGCGTAAACGTCGAGCTGCGACGCATGGGGCTTGAAGCATTGCATCAGATACTGCAAGCGTCCGGACATACGCTCGTCGTTGGGTGGGGTAGCGTATTCGAGATGCTCGGAAGCGTCTGTAAACCGCCCGTGCTCCTGCGGACGACCTCGAGTGATTCGGTGAGTACATTGTCACTGCAAGACCATCGCCCCAAGCCACTTCTCCTGGGGTACACCAACGAACGCGGATATACGGCCCTCGTCAAGATAGCCTTTCAATCTCTGAAATTGGTCTGCGATTCAGTGTCGTCACTCTCACCAGAAGATCTTCGACAGTGCATCAGCACGCTGGGTCAATTTGGCCGACAGGCAGACACGAATATCGCGCTCACTGCGGCGGAGAGCTTACTCTGGAGCGTCTCAGATTCGATCCAGTCGAAACGGAAGGATGCGGAAGAAGAGCCGGAGTACAGCGCGCTATGGATGTTCCTCCTCCTCGAAGTCCTCGGTCTGTGTACCGACGCACGTCCCGAAGTTCGTGTCGGCGCCATTCAGACGTTGTTCCGTGCCATGCAGCTCTACGGTGCGACACTCGGTCTCGACACGTGGAATGATTGCATGTGGAAGATTACATTCCCGCTGTTGGACTCTATTTCGGTCGAGACACGACGAAGTCCTAGCGAGGGTCCGGGTTCAAGTGCATCCGGGTCGACGCCGGATCAGGCCTGGGACGAGTCGAAAAGTTTGGCGTTGCAATCTATCGGGTCGATCATCAAGGAGTTTATCGTGCCTAAGATCATGCACCTATCTAGTTTTTCGGACGCATGGAAAGTCTTCGTGAAACATATTCAGAATACGGTTTTACTCGACCGGCGACCCCTCAGTACGCCTGCATTGCAGTGCCTCGACAAGGCGATCGGGTCATTATCTGAGTCCACACAGGAGGAGATGCATTCTCGGGTCGCTGAAGCGTTGGAGTGTGCTTGGCTGGCTTGGGACGAAATCGGTGACACGGTGTTGCAGGGTGGGGGAACGTCGCGTGCCACCGCTGTAGCCAATTCACAACGGGTGTTTACGCAAGAAAGCTTGGTGGCATATCTCGACGTCGTTCGAACAATGCGGCGAACGAGTTCGCAGCATATACGTACGGAATGGTCGTTGGTGCGGTTGACGCGTCTCATGGAGATTCTAAAAGGTATGTTAGATCTGGTGGATTTATCCTTCATGCCTGACTTGCACGCCTCAGGCGTCCTCACGTACCCCAACTCGCCGGACTACAGACCAGACGTGGATGCGCTGCCGCCGGTACAGGTGTGTAAAGCAATTGACGGTGTTGTTTAGTATTCATTGGAGCTCGTAGGCGTCCGTCATCGACATTGTGCAGTCCATCAACCTCGCCGGGTCTGGCGTCCCTTCGCTCGTCCTGCGCGATCTTGCCGAGTACAGCTCACTCGCGTTCCTCGCGGGATTCCATACCCTTCCTACGATTGCGTCTGCCTCGGAATCCCCCGCAACACCTGTGCCAACGTCCGGGCGGAAGCAGGTCACGTACATTGGGCTGTCAAAGAAGACGATGCCAGCGCTCGTCGAGCTGTACATGCAATTCAAGGATCACGCCGAGATATATGAAGATGGAACGCTTGAGGCTGTCATCTCGGTATGTCGTGAGCGTCGGCCTCGGCGTTGCGCCACAGACTCTAACCCATTTTGTTCGACTAGGCATATGGAATTCCTATCAAACTCAAATACGAATGTCCAGCGCCGTCCAAGTTCGGCAAGGACGTTCCGTTGTGGAAGACGGCAACTACCTGTTTTTTGCGCGTCGTCACCCAATGTGTGACAGCGTTGTTGGCACTCGGAGAAGGTAGGGTCTTCCTTTTGGCACGTCCTTGACATTCTTGATCGGTCATTGCTCGCTAGCGATATCGGACATGCGGGTCGAAGCAATCTGGAGACAGGTCATCGAAGGTTTCCGGGGCGGTATCCTGGCAGATTGGTACGTGAACCCTGATGAACGACGTCGATTCGTCTCGCAAATGACCGCTTTTTTGTAGCTCTTTGGCGGAGGCATTCAGCTTGGAAGCGCAAGAGGGGGAAGAGAATTTCGACCTCGCTCTCATCAGCTCATTGGAGATCGATCTCGTCCCCCACCTAGGCAATCCACGCGTACCTGATTACCTGGTCTGTCAACTCGCCAAGATTCTCCATCAAGGTAGTCAATTGTACAAGTTCCCGTATCAGAGTACGACCTCGGGTTCGACTAGCCCCGGGGAATGGAACAAAGTGGGACCATCGCTGAACCCGCGGGAAGAGTTTGAACGGCTCGAGCTGGAGAGCGTAGGGAGTACGGCGCCGGAAGAGGTTGTGCCGAGGGAGCGATTTTCGTATTGGTGTTTCGATTTATTGTTCTTGATTTGTTCCAACGTGACGAGCGGTGCGTGTTTGCCTTTTTTTTCGAGCGCTGTCATCGTATTGGGCTGATGTCGTCGCACTTGGATTGTAGATCAGGAGACGTCGAGGAGGAGGGTCGCGACGCTGTGTTTACCGTCGTTGTTGGACCGGTGCAAGACAGTTATGGTGGGTTACATCGCAGACGAGGCCCTCCGGGGTAGTTTGCCTTTTTCTAGGTGAGTACGAGAGCTTATGGGAAGAATTCTCAATGAATTGGACCTGCACAGGGTACGTGAGGACGAACTACTCTATGTGCTACGAAAGCTGTTGGATCTACAACTCTGGCCCGGCACGCTCTGGGCTGCATTCTCTGACGCGCCGTCAGAGAACAGCACATCCCCACCTGGTAGGTCGTTATTGTCCATGCTGGGACGGCTAGAACTCATGTGTGGGGGCTAGCTGTGGATCCAAATTTACAACCGTCTGCACTGATCGCGGACGTCGTCCGACGATCATCGGTTGCGCACCTGTTTTATTTCTATCCGGTGCTGTGTGAGATTGGGTCGATACCGCGAAAGACACCTGTTGCGTGGGTCTCGGTGGCAAGTCCGTCGGAGGGGGGCAGTTCAGACGAGAACAAGCGGGTACCAGGCCGGATCGGTGCGCCGGAGGGTGATGGGAAGGTGGTGGAGGTGGATGCGAGGGCGCTGGCCAAGGAATGTTTGAGGGTGCTTGGGAAGGAGATGGGCGCGGTATAGATCGCGAATGGACTTGCACGAGTCTGATGGCCTAGCAGCTAATCCTACTGCATGTAAATGCATGCATGGACGACAAAACTGATGTACATGACGGGCTTCAATTCAAGTGTACACTGACTGCCTAGTAGCTATCATGACGACAGCGCGTCTCTGGGAAGCGCACTGGGCGGCGTCGGCACGTGCGGTCCCACATCACCCCCTTTCGCGCCCAACACCTCCAACAAATCCTTGCGACCAAACATGTGCGCGGTCTCAATCGCAGTGGGCGATCCGAGTCTGGGATCGGCGCCGGCAGCGACGAGATCACGCACGATGTCGGCGTGTCCCTTGAACACGGCGCCCGCGACGATGGACTGGCCACGGTCGTTGAGACGGTTCGGATCGCCCTTGCGCGCAAGGAGGGCGCAAGCGAGGTCTTTATGCCCTGCGTAGGCGGCGAGCATGAGGAGGGTGTTGCCTGGTGTGAGAACTGAGCTCGTCGGGACAGCGCCCCAGCAGTGAGGGAGCTTCACTACTACCTTGGGCGTTGGTGAGGTTCACGGGGAGACCTGCGTCGATGGCCTGGACGAGCAAGTCGGTGTTGCCGGCGCGGGCTGCATCAAACATGCGATGGGCAAAGTCGAGCGTGTCGGGCGGGAGTGGGTCGGACATGGGGACTCGGATAGGGTACGTCGGAGATCTGGGATAACGATGACGTTGAGCGCGCGATTTCCCATGCTTGGGGCTATTTTGATCATTTGGTGTTATATTTAGGCTCAGTGGCTGGCAGAGTCACTACTCGGACTCGAAACTTGAGCCGTGTTACCAGTGCGTGCCAGTGCTCGCAGTGCCAGAGTCGGCGTGACGCTGACTTTGCGGCCAATCTGAGTGTTAACCACTGACACAAGCGCCGACCCGGAGAAACTGAGAGTCCGCGCTCTCCGCCAACTCACCCATCCAACTCGGAGGTGCCGTCTCAGACTCTCTTGCTTGTAACAATTCAGTGAAGAGTGCTTGTCAACGCGTTCGGACAAAAGCGGCCACTGCCAGACCTAGTATTGTCGGGGCATCACCGCAAGTTCAGCTGCACTGACGTATAGGATTTTGAACGCGTCCTCAACATTGAATCTTCTGGTTACCAGTGAGCATGTACCCATTCTTGCCACCGCATCTGTCTTTGCAGGTTAGTTATCATCAGTCTGTCACACCGCGTAAGCTGATCGTACCCCCAAAAATGAACGGTCCAGTGAGCAAGATCGTGCCAATTTTCTATCTCGTGGACTGGTCGCCGGTCGCTGGTCGCCGGTGATAACGAGTAGGCCTCATCCCGAAATGACTTACCCCTCGTTGCTCAGCAGCTGCCATCACTGGGACGAGCGTGTTACAAGACAGAAGATGACGTGTAACTTGGAAAACACATGTCCCTAGTACGGCAAGTCTTTTGGATGATCTTCCTATTGCCTTTTCGTCTTCAGCCTTACTAGGCCCACTAGTGACTCACGAAGATGAGTGTTGTATTCTGTTTTTGGAAATATTGGGCCATTCGTCATGCAATTCCAGCTCCCGAGCACCAGCCGATATGTACCAACTCTCGGGCAACATCCAAAACACAGACTATGATTACTTCTGCCTCGGAAGATATCCACTCCTCACTCGCATCTTTGGCATGAGCGAGCATTCTTCTATGTACTCACTAGTCGTCTGTCCCACAGTTCATTGGCGCCCACAACCTCCATTTTTCCCATGTACTGCTAAAAGACAACGTAATTGTTGTCGCTATGGATCACCGCCCTTCGCACGGGCTCAACCGCCAGTCCCTGCGAACCCATGCTTAGTACGCCGAATGTCCAGCGAATTCTTGTCTCTATCCCTGAATTATTTTTCGACAGGACACTTCGATTTGACTACTGACAGGTACACACGCTTCGTACAGCGTTTTGCCTTAGCCAACATTCCGATGCGACGAGATGATCGATGTTCATTATTGCTCAACGCTGCACAACACCTCCACGAGATGTATGGGGTCTATGGGTCGGCGGAATCCACCCCCGATGGTGCTCTCAAATACGCCCGCGAAGCGTTGTCTCTCTGCAGGGAACGAAATCCTCTAAGGCCTCATATTCTGACCGCTACCGCCCAAATCCTTTTCGCCCGTTTCCTACATTTTGGAACGCTATGCGACCTCGAAGAGGCATTTTCCCTCGAGCGTCAAGCCCTCGACCTCTACTACAGGCCACTCGACCGGGCTTCCTCACTTAGCAATCTAGCCCTTTATCACTATCATCGTTTCCCACGGCTTAAAGCGCGTTCTGACATTCATGACGCAATCTCCCTCGCACGCAAGGCTCTTGAACTTATCCCGCCAGACAAACCAGATTTTCAGGCCACGTCGTTGGAAATACTTGCTGATTCCCTCTATATTCGTTACTATGATCTGAAAGAATTATCAGACATTGAGGAGGCCCTTTCCACTCAACTCAGGGCTTTACAGATTTTCTGGTGGGGCGGTCCTTCCAGAAAAGCGTCCATGTTGAGCACGGCTGCGCTTTTCTATCATGCCCGATTCACAAGGCGTGGAATTCGCAGTGATCTGGACGAGGCTCTTAGGCTCGAACGTGATGCATTGAAGCTTCTTCCGAAGGGGTACACACAACGGATTATCTCATTTACCAACATCGCACTGTACCTCTCTTCCAGCAAACTCCCGTCTGACCTAGACGACGCAATTTGCCATGAACGCAAAGCACTCAAACTTCGCTCACACGGACATCGTGATAGGTGCAGGTCATTGTTTGCCCTCGCGGACTACCTTTACACTCGGTTCAAACGCTCAGATATGCCGAACTCCACGGATCTCGCCGAATCATTTGATTTGTATTCTCAGATCTCCCAGATAGATGCTTCGCGGATGGCGTCCTCCTTCCATCTGGACCGTGTCACGAATTGGATCCAGCAAGCCGAGGAGAAAGAACACGATACCACGTGTTTGGCCTACAAGACCTATTTGGACCTCTGTGTTCACCATATCGCTGCTGCACCTTCCCTCCCCGGCCATCTAACAATGCTTAAAAAAGCCACGGCATCAATAGCAATGGACGCGTTTTCGGCATGTCTCCGTTATGGCAGGTTCACCGACGCGGTTGAATACCTCGAACAGGGCCGCGCCGTCTTCTGGAGCCAGTTCATTCGTCTTCGCTCCCCTCTTGAGGATATCGAAGCATCCGGAGAGAAGGGTCGAGAGTTGGCAACCAAATTTACGGAGTTGGCCGCTGCGCTTTATAGCGTACTCGAGAGTTCCCCGAATGGACAGCCTTACCACAATCAGACTTGCAGCTATAGCATTCAATTTTTCAATGTCATTGCCGAGATTCGTAAGCTTCCTGGCTTCTCGCGCTTCCTTCAGCCCGCGCTCTTTTCAGAACTCCAAATCGCAGCTCGAGAGGGACCGGTTGTCATCGTGAATGCCAGCAAGTACGGCTGCGACACGCTGATCGTTCTACACGATCGCGACCCAATTCGCGTTGTGCTCCCCATCAAGAAAGGCCGTGTTCTCAAACTGTCGGAAAAACTTCGTTCCCTAACCTTGCGTGCCCGGAAAACAAACATATCAAGGGAGTTATTGGAATTGTTGCGCGCACTCTGGGACGAGGTGGTCCATCCAATCGTGGAAGCGCTCAGAAAGTGCTGTCCCATCGGATCGCGCATCTGGTGGTGCCCTACCGCCGAGTTTACGTACCTTCCGTTACACGCTGCTGGTTCGTTTAGAAAGAAGGACCAGCGGAAATTCGCAGATTTTTATATCTCGTCCTACACGCCCACTTTGGCAGCCCTCATTCGCGCTCGTCGAGAAAGACTGTCGGATCCGCTCCACGAGCAGCCACATTTTTTAATCGTAGGGCAGGCTCAAGCTCTTGAGGAGGCCAAACTCCCTTCAGTAAATAGGGAAGTGTCCAGTATAGCACAACGCGTCAAATCTGTGACGACGCTCACTGCCGTTCAAGACCAGGATGCCAACGTGTCCAAGGTTGCGCAAGAGCTCAAGTCGGACCAGCACGCGTTCGTTCATTTCGCCTGCCACGGGATTCCCAACGAAAAAGAACCGTTCGAAGCCGGGTTCGCTCTCAGCGACGGGCGGCTCAAGGTGGAGCACATCATGCAGTACGACCTGAAGCGGGCGCAGCTGGCGTACCTGTCTGCGTGCCATACGACGGTGGGCGACAAGCAGAGCCCGGACGAGGCCATCCATCTCGCGGCGGCGATGCAGTTCGCCGGGTTTCGTTCCGTGATCGGGACGATGTGGGCGGTGGACGATGCGCATACGCATGCGATCACGTCTGGGTTTTATGCGCAGGTGATGGACGCACAGGGGCAGTTGGATCATACACGGGCAGCGCGGGCGTTGCACGATACGATGCAGAAGATCTCGGACGACGTACCGATTGACCAAAAAATTTTATATATTCACATTGGCGCTTAGAAGTCGTAGTAGACTATGGCGTGTAGGCTTACATTGACTGTATCTTGTATCTTGTATATATATGGCAGCTCGGATTGGCTTTGTCAGATGCTAACTATTTACATTATCTAAATAAGCACAATTCTATCTTGTAATTTCTTCCGAAAACATATGAACGCCTCGGAGTCGTCGCCCTCGCCGAAGCGCGTCAAGCTCGACCCATCGCTGGCCGGCGACGGCGGCGAGCAGCCAAAAGACGACGCCGAACAAGAACATTGCACGATCTGCTTACAGTCATTCCTGGACAGAACCATCATCCCAGTCTGCGCGCACGAGTTTTGCTTCGAGTGCATCCTCTTGTGGTCAGGTGCGTCGTTGGCGACGATAAGAAAAAAGAAGAATGAAAATAAAAACTTGGTCCTCTCCTAGAACAATCGCGCAAATGTCCTCTGTGCTCGAGGTCGTTCGACGATGCGTACCTCATTCATCACGTGCGGTCGCAGCACGACTACCAGAAGTACTACCTCCCACCGCGGTCGTCGCCTCCCCCACCGCTTACAGGCGAGTCGCGCGCCACCGCACTCAGGAACACACGCCGACAACGCCAATGGGGTCGTCGACTGCGCCAACACGAGGAGGCAGACCAGCTCGAGCGTGCGATAGCGCGGCGCAGGTGGATATACCACCACCACCTGTACGCCAAGGTGCGTCCTCCATGCCTCGCTCGTGCGACACTCCATAATTCCGATCGTGTTACGTGCAGCACGTCGCTTCTAATCCTTATACCCGCTACCGCCCTTTCCCCACCCCTGCTCAATTCACTGCGTCACCGGATCTTATTAGCCGCATGACCACCTTTCTACGCCGCGAACTGCGCGTGTGGCCCAATTCGGACGTGGAGGTGAGCTTCCATACCTCCCCGGATCGTACAAACGCCCTGTGTGGATCCAACCTGTACTTGTTTTATTCGTCACTAAATATCCGATAGTTCCTCACAACCTACACCATATCGCTCATGAAATCAATCGATATCCGCTCAGAATCTGCCGTAAAGTTATTGTCCGAGTTTCTGGATCTTGACACGCCATACACTGCAGGCGCGAGGCATGTCAACGCAGAGCACTTTGCGCACGGTAGGTGTGGCGTAAGCGTCAGTCGTCAGTAGCTCTGACAGCCGTTCGTTGTGAACGCCCTAGAAATCTACAGCTATCTTCGGAGTCCGTACCGGGATCTGAAAATGTATGACCAAATGGCCCAGGTATGACTTCTGGCTTCTCTTTGTAAACGATGGGTCTGATTCCTATTCAATCAGTATGACACCCCTCCAGAGATATCTCCGCCGCGCGAAATAGAGAGGGGCAGCCGTTGGAGCGCGATACCCACACCGTCTTCCCGACCTCACTCACATTCGAGACCTCCGTCTCCCATATCTCGTCTAGAAAATACGGCGAGGCACTCACCAACGCCCAGACGCAGAGACACCTCCACGGATGCTTTCCCCGAAGACAGACCACATCACAGGCACGATCTTGATGGTTTTCCACCCGGTCGAGAGGAACATCATTCTCGTCATCGTTCCTCCACTGGGAGACACAGCCCTCTTGATGGGGTTACCGGTGGAAAATCAGATAGGGCGGTTTATCCAGAGGGGTCGAGCGCAGCCACCCAAGCCGAGTCGCGAAACAATGATTTTCCTATTCAGCACCGTCCAGAAGGCGCCGAAAACGGCAACGACCCAATGGCGGATATTGCTGAGGAAATTGCTGCTGCAGCCGACTCCACGAAAATGAGCCCACCTCGAGGTGATGATTCGGCGGCCCTGTTGGCTGTGAATGAGGCAGGCATGAGTGTTCTTATCAATGGACCTTCCAACGGGACAATTGAAAAGCGCACGGATTACGTGGACGGTATTTGTGATGGTTCTTCCGCGAACCCTCAGTCGTCACGTAAGCGTTTGGTTGGCTGCAACGTTCATCGTAACCGTACGTTATCGGAATCTGTGCAGGCCTATCTCTCACGGCCGACTGCACCATGGTGCCCACCCAAGACAAAAAACCCCGTAACAGGAGACAAACTACGGACAGGGACGGCCGAGGCAGGTAGGACAGATACGCGTCCCAGGCTCCTCCAGCGGCTCACAGACGGGCCGAGCGAACCGCATGTCTGCGAATTGCCATCGACTCGCAGGACGACCGTTGAGAGGACCTCAGGCGGTGACCCGTTTGCCCCCAACGACGTCCCACCGTCCGGCCAATTTCCCCACACTCATGGTTCGAGCCCGTGCCTTGTTTGGCCCCAACAACGGACTTTTGCGACAGGTTTGGTGGAGGACGGCGGGGGCGAAGAGGGGGTGACGACGCGGGTAAACGGTGTAGACGGGACACGGCGCCCTGTGGTGCCATCGTCGTCGGCTGCCGCGTTATCAGATAACACGTCACCGGCTGCGGAGGGTTCGCGGCAATCTAGGGCCATCATCGAGGCACGACGACGACCCGAGGGTGCACTCCCGAGGGCATGTATCCGTGATGGTACGGCAGGCCCTCCGTCGCTGGGCGACGACGACGCAGCCGATCACGCGCGTGGTCGCACGGACCTGGCTGCGGCTATGGCTCGCGAAGAGAGGGACGCGGCTATTAGCGGTGAGCGGCGACCCGGACGCGGAAGTGTCGTCGACTTGGCAGCGGTGGGTGATGACGACGCGTCGGGGGGAGGCGCTGCTGCGATCATGATGGCGTCGAGAAGGGTGGGGACGGAGGCGGGGGTGGCTGTCGATGGTGTTGAGGGTCGTCCAGGGTCAGGTGCGGACGCTGGCGTTGGTGGTGGTAATGTCGGCGATGATGGGAAAGGGGACGTCGATGGGGCGGCGTTGGCGCTGGAGAGGCGGTTGCGCGCGAGGGCACGCGTCCGGGTGCGACTCGGGGCGCTCAAGAGTGCGCTGGAGGGTGGATCGGTGGACGTGTCGGGGGATGCGGGCTGCGGGAGATGACACGGAGGGAGGGGGGGCTCGCAGACTTGTTGACACATGGGTACATGCCATGATGCGCGGCATGCCTGCGTGTATCATACGGGCGCAGGACACGCAGTGGCGTTAATGAGATGGGCCTTTGGATGCGGCGGCACGGGCGTTCCGACACGGACGCACAACGTGTGTTATTACGGCTGCAGCGTTATCTGTATCATAGTGAGAGATCGACGAGGCGAGATACCCACAGAGGACGAAAGGCACCTGGATCGAAGCGCATCTTTGCATCCGGAATCGCGCCGTAAGGCGGACCCTGGATTTTTTTTTTTTTTTTCATCATCATCATCAATGGCGTTTACATACCTAGGTTCTCGGGCGCGAGATCGCGTGACGTGCGGGCGAAACGACGATGAGTCACGACGGTAAATAGGATATCCACGTCAGATGCGTCACGCAAGGACCACGTACAAAAAAACGGACAACAAGACAGACGACACGCGATTAAAAGGATTAGGGTAGATATAATGTAGTGTAGGGAGAGGAATACAGAAGAGGAGATATATACAGCGTTGGAGACGAAGGAGACGATGGGAAGCCAGGGATTCCCAAACGTCTGATGGGGGAGGAGCACACGGACAAATATTGGCCTTCTTCTTCCTTCGGGGTGTGTGTTCCAATTTTAGAAAATGAAAAGCATGGATGCAGCGCTCTATTGGGAATGGATAAGTGGTCATCGACATCTTCCGTATAGCATAGCATAATAGCGAATGAAAAGGGCAGGTCAGAGAACAACCAAAGGCCGAGCAAACTATAAAGGAGATAGGTGCGATTATGAAGACGAGACGATAACGTTGAGGGTCGTCGATTTTAATTTCGATTAGTCCCATAGCGTATATGTAAAGAAGGCTCTCTGCTTTGCGGGCAAAACAACACGGCCAAGACGGAGGGCTCCGAGGAAACGAGCAAGGATTAAATGGTACGACGTCGTGGTAATAAATCGCAAAAATATAGTAAGAAGCAGCGAAGACGAGTTATAACACACACAAAAGAGCGAACGATGCAAGGAAGGACAGGTTCGATGCCACACACGGGACGAAAAAGGAGCGATTAAAATAAACAAGGGGGGAAACGTGATGGGTTTTCGTGGACTGTGCGTAAAAAAATAGCGTCAATCGTTACGCGGAGGGTCATCGTCGTCGGGACAGGGCAGAGGATCCACTGGTGTGTGGCATCATGTCATCCCGACGTTCGTGCGATTACGCGTCGTCGTCTGATATTGTCTGACTTGGTCCTGGTCTAGAAGCACGAAAAAAAGACGTGGGCGTTGAATGCCGATGACTACGAGAAGGCGAGATTACGTGATGACCGAGCGGAGAATCTGGCCGCATACTATGGCGTCGTTCTCCTGAACCCGTATAAAAGTTTCTGCCACGCGGTGACCGGTTGACGCGGTCGTGAACCCCGACGGCGGAGAAGTTTGCTCTCGCCGACCCCGACGGGTGAGACCAAGATGCAAACTCAGGAGGAGTGAAGGGCACAAACGTGTGAGGATCCCACTGAGGCTGTGGTTGGAGCGTAAATGGGGGTGGGAGACCTAGAGCTACACAAGAGCTGCCTGTATCAGTGGCAGGACGGGGAGAAGTGTCATGGTGTTGAGTGCTATCCACAAGTGCGCGTGATGGGAGGTGTTGTGGGAAAGAGGCGGTTGCCGACAGACAAGGTTCAGGACTGTTGCCTTGTTCCAAGGCACCTAACTCAAGGGGAGGAAGGACTCTGGAAAAGCGAGGGGATGTCTCTAGTTGCGTTGCTTGGGTGGCAAGGCGTGGGGTGAGACCGTGTGTACCTGCGCGAGAATCACGAGCAGAAATACTGTCTGACGACGAAGGATTTCCTGGTGGGATTTTGGGCGAGGTTGGTGGTCGTCGAGGTGTATCCCGCTCTTCTGCAGAAGAATGAGCACGCTGACGGGAGGTAGAAGACCAGCCTGGCATGGCAGGGCCGGACAAGGGCGTGCTCGAGTCCAAAGAGACAGCAGAACGGGCGCTGTTGGGACCTGCAGGGGAGGTGGGACCAGCGGAGAACGAAGTGGAAGAAGAACCAGCAGTGTTCATGATGGGAAAAGGACCGAACTGGGGTGGACGGGACAAGGGTGCAGAGTCACCCTGCGGACGCCTGGCTTTTTGCCGCTGATTCTAAATGGCGGGATGAGCAAAAAGGGGGGGGGAGACGCGGGGAAAAAATAATAAGCTGACCTGGAACCAGATCTAGGAGGGACATGAATATGGGCGGATCGCTGTGTAATCTGGACGTACCTGTACTTTACGAGCGCTTAGGCCTATTTCACGGCCGACTGCTTCTCGCATAGCGGTGGTAGGGAACCGGGACTGAGAGGAGTAGATGAGGCCGGAAGGGGAAAGGGGGGGGAAAGAGGGGGGCGTA
>JBBPTY010000341.1:0-20172 GCA_038094335.1 Tylopilus aff. striatulus | reverse complement strand
ATTGCTGGTTTCGATATTATCATCTGTGATCAGCAGTGAGTCGGGTCAATGGGAATGAACGAGCAAGAAGGGAAAAGAAATGACCGCGAGCCATACAACCCATAGGAGGGGCACGAAGAGGAGAAAGACCAGGGTCCCAGACTGGTCCATGCAAGCATCTGGAGAGGGTAGGAGACAAGGAGAGAATTACGTAACCAATGTTGGAAAGAGTGTCGAGATTAAGATGCATCGCAACGACCAGACTGCAACGCGGCAACAGCAGGGAAAGAAGGAATGAGAACAGAGCTCACATCGTTCTGAAATCTAACAGCTCCCATATTTCCTATGCCACCAGACATCGATCTGGATAGCATAGAGTCCTTGTTTTTCTTGGGCAGGATACGTTCCAGCCCATCCTGTAGGGTTTCCAAGAACGGCATGAGAAAGGGGGAAGAATGTGAAGTGTGCGTGTGTGTCAGTGAGAGTGTGAGGTAGATAACAATCAGTTATATGCACTCGTTGGCGATGCAAGGCAGCGCAGTCCTGAAGTGCGCAGTCGTTGGCAATGTCGTCGTCTGAGTCGTTCCCCTCATACAACTGCGCTGACCCACGTGATATGGATTATGTCATCAACGTAATACAGTGTCCGATGTGCTACTCTCTCAAAAGATCGCTCTCACCAAACCCTGTCCAATGGCCGCACCTATCGAGCCAGTTCAGACCATGCCATCCGCAGTGGCTAGATTGACTCACCAGCACCGAAGCCAACACCGCCTGCAGCAGATTGTGCCATCTACACCCGTTGAGAACGGACTTCACTTCGCGAGTGCCCCGATCAACTCACCGTGTTGCCAAGTGCACCATACTTGCTCTTCTTCTCAGTTTGTCCCGATGCCTCCTGTAAACCGATCGAGTTGACTCCACCCCCGCTTGGTGGCGGCGCGTCCGTCCCATGCAGCGCAGCTCCAAATGGACGGTATGGTTTTCCAGTACCTCTTGTTATTGCTGCTGTCGTCACCGGAGCTGCAGGCGGCGCAACAGAGTCCACCCGCTCAACATGATTGGAAGGGAAGAGCCCCTCCTTTCCACGTGCCCTCCCGAGCCACCAGTCTTCATTCTTCTCTGAAACAACCTCGATCATCTCACCCGCAGTAAAGGATAGATCGTTAGCTTCCTGTGTTGTGAGGCGCGGTTATTTATAGTCAGCGATAATCAAATTGCACATACAGCCCCATCCTCGTTGTAGTCCCAAATAGCACGAGCATAAACAGTTTGTGTCGCTGCGACTGGTCTGGGAGGTGGTGGAACGATGCGTGCACCACCCGTAGGGACGCCGAAAACACTGTCCTGCGTCGTTGTCGTGACACTGGTTTGTGTTTGTACAGGCAGACGTCCAATGATTTCCCTCATCGTCGCCGCATCTTGGGCGGACAGATGATTTTGAGACTCGAGAAAGGTAACGCTGAGCTGCATCTGGCTCGCGATGTGCCCCAGGAGGGCTGCTGCCTGGAAATTGGTCATTTGTGGGTATAGCAAGCGAGTGGTCGTCGTTGGGGGTTGTCGCTCGGCCGTAAGGCCAGGTATAAATACCTGTCCGGGGGCTGTGCTCATGAGATGATTGTTCCTTGCGACGCTACAAGATCACACTCGCCGTCTACAAAGGTATCACATAAATATCTTATCTTAGACTTCCATGTCCTCCACATCGACGCTCATCATCACCACCGTTCCCGATTTTGTATCGCAAGAGGAACACAGCAACGCCACCGCATCGACACCCTCGTCCTTCGGCGACATTCGCCCTGTTCTTCGTCACAAGGAGGAATACGTCTCTGTAACGCTCGACCCCCCCGTTGACGGGTTCACCCCAGAGGACGCCGCCAACGGCATCTTATACGTCGTCGAGAGGTGCGCCGATGTATGATCTCCCTTGCGCATCGCATCACTCACGACCTCCCTAGCGCACTCGTGTTCATGTCGTCCACCGGCCGTGGACTCCAGGTCAAGTACCCTGCGATCACCCTCCACGCGATATCGCGCGCGGACGCGAGCACCCCGTCTATATACTGCCAGCTTGACGAGTCTGACAGCAGCGCCCCGCCCGAAGAGACATCGGAAGACGTGACCGACATGCGCGAGCTGACGATCGTGCCTCAAAATCCTGCATCGCGTGCGTCCCGCCCGATCCACGTCCCTCGGCGAGCTTTCTCACACCCTTGTAGTAGAACCCATCTTTGAAGCCATGTCCCTCTGCGCGTCCTTGCACCCGGACCCCCATTCAGCTGAGGACGACGAGTTTGACGACGAGGAGGCGTTCGTCTCTGCTGACGCGCAATTTGAGACGCTCGACGGAGACGAAGGACAGGAACTAAGCGAAGTCGGGCGGGTGCGCAGTAATTTCGTCAACAACAGCCGTTTCACGCCGTACTAGACACCGCTCCTGCAGGCCGCACTCGCCCATCTCGAGTCGATTATCTATGATCCTTTCGAGGATCGAGAATCTAGAGTCAATGGGAATTCGGACGGCGCCGAAGACGTCTTGAGCGAATAAGAACATGTCAAGGGGTAGTGTGACGGTCTCGAAAGTTGGCGTACACTTCCATAGACTAGGTCATCACAGGATGAGTGTAGTCATGAAAATATCACTTGATCTTGCAATGTGCCCCGATCGATTTCCCAGTCAGAGCGGGTGTTATCCCATTATGCGAAAGCGCTTCTAGCATATGAGCTTCCTAGCATACACGAATTCGCTTCATCTTAGTGTACCGTTATTCCTTATGCTCCAGCCTTCCAATATGCAATATCTCCATCAACCACTGAAATTCGGTGTCAGATCATCAGACGAAAGTGTCTCGGGAAAAAGTGACTCACTCTCATAAGGCTTGCCTTGCTGTCGCAGTTTCCCCGCGGCTTTGACAGTTGCCTCACTACCATGCTCTTTCAGGTCATCATAGGACATGATTTCACCACAAACGAATTTGTTCTCAAAGTCTGAGCTGAAGGACAGTTCGGTGGGCATGGGATAAACATGGGTGGGGTCACGTACTGAATAACACCAGCAGCCTGGGGCGCCTTAGTGCCCCGTCGGATTGTCCATGCCCTAACCTCGTCAGGCCCGCAGGTAAAGTACCGGATAAGCTAAACAGGGAAGTAATGGTAAGTAGGGTTCAGAAGGTAGCCAGAGGAGGCGTTGCGCACATCGAGTGACGCATAACCTGCTTGAGTGATTTTGCCCAGAGCACTTTGAGCTCCTTCCTTTTGGGCTTCCTGCTCTTCCTCACTAAGAGAGGCAAGGCGTTCTTCCAAAGCAACGGAAAACGGTATCAAAGGATCACCAGGATTGTTGGTATCGATCCAAGCCTTGATCTTTGGTAACCTAGGAAGGTTCAGTAAGGTACCCAGAGCTCGCAGCTACAATATACCATTTATTCTTCTTCCGAGCATAATCTGCTTCACTCAGATTGACGAGATAAGTGACAGGTTTCGCAGTCAAAAGGGCGAGACCATTGACAACTTCGATCTACCAGCTGCAATCAGTTCTGAGCGACACGTGAGTTTTGGTGAGGTGGACAAGAAGATTATTCCAGTGCCAGCGAGGATGTGGCACATTATCGGTCTTCCACCCTATCAGGCACGGGAAAGGTATGGAATGATAATCACCTGAAAGGGTGTCAGCATGGTCCAGACTACGAGGAATAGATGGCCAGGGATTGAAAGCTCAGATAGGACGTCATATCACAGTAAAATGGGGCGTTACTCCCGCCTCAATGAGCTGGGTTATTCGAACGTATAGCTCTTTCTCATCAAAGAAAAAAGAAATGAAGGTACCAAGTAAGGTTTGTGTACGTACCTCTTTGTTTGTCCAGTCACCCTTGCGTACATCCTTGCTATCAACAGTGAGGGTCTTAAGCACCTTTTCGACTGTAGCCTTGTGGATTCAGTCCGCATGGGACAAGACCTTAAGTGAGCGAGCAAACGTACTATTTCCTCTTTTTTGGCCCTGTCAGCTAAACTGGTGTTGCCAAGAGATCGTCCAGTTCTCTTCAAACCTTCTAAGTGCTTCTCTACCCATTCGATATCCTTTAGCCGTAGCTCTGTTTGAATGATCTCCATGTCTCGCAGGGGGTTCACGTCACCCTCGACGTGAATGACCTCGGCATCATCGAAGGCCCGGACCACTTGGAAAATACCATCCACGGCCCTTACATGCGACAAGAAGGCGTTCCCCAAACCCGCGCCCGTAGATGCACCCTAGTTCTGACTGAGCAGAAATCCCACAGAAATGGTCGGAAAACGCACTGCGGTCAGACCAGCGATATCGATACAAGTGAGGAAAGCTGGAACGCGGGAGGCTGGCTTGTAGAGATCGCACAACCATTCAAATCGTACATCGGGGACAGGGATACGTGCTTCCTCAGGGTTTATTGTCGCGTAAGGGAAGTTGGCGGCCTTGCCAAGGTCTGCGGGGGTTATTGAGAGGTTGCGTGAATGGCTCAGGATGAGACGGACCTGTTTTGGATAGCGCGTTGAAAAAAGACGACTTTCCGACGTTTGGAAGGCCTAGACGCGATCTACGTGGATTTCGCAGTAAGCCAGACGGTGTAAAACGAGCGTACCGACGATACCAATCTTGAGGTTGTTGCTCGGCCGACCCAGAAGAGCCTTTTTCTCCTGAGCGGGGGCTTTTTTGGGGGGCATGTTTCTCTTCTTTGCGTGGTATGTGGACGAGACGAAGAATGACCGTGATAGAAAGAGAACGAGCGTCGGTCGATGAAATCGATCAATCATGCCTCCAAAAAAATCGAAAAGAAGATTATTTATTATTTATTTTCTCTGCCAAGAGGTTAACGTTTTAACTCCCGCGTGTGCCAAGATCCGCACGAGGAGCAATGTGAACACTGCTCCAGACTTTTCTCTCTGAGCCGACCGTCCGTGACGTTACTGCTCGCTGTCCCCGACGATGATGAAGACGCTGTTCTCCTTGATCATCGTGCTCCTCTTTCTTGTCTTCGTGCACGCACAGACCGAGACTATAGTCAACGGGTGAGCTCTGCTTCTTGGGATCTATACCTTGCTGATCTTGCGCAGTGCTGGCGCAACCGTCGTCGAGGTCATCACCCAAAACGCCAATGGAGTCCCAACAACCCGCGTACTGTAAGCCCTGCAACGTAGTTAATCCATCCGTACTAATCCGGCCCAAGTCAAACACTCACTGGGTCGCAGTCAAGCGCCGGCACCGGTACAACTTCCAATCCCTTACAATCCACAACGTCCACCACCTCGACCCCACCACAAGTTGGTCCAGTCGGTCAACCAGGTACCACACCAGCAACCCCTGGTGGTCCAACGCCATACGAGTATACCACAACCGACGCGAATGGCAACACCGTGGTGATGCAGGGCGTGTTCACCCCCACGGGTCCACAAGCTGTGCTCCCCGTGCCGACAATTACTGGCACCATCTTGTCTTACTCTCAGTGGTTGAGTATGATCGGCACCCACACAGCACCTGCAAGCGCTGCCCGCCGCATGTCCCTGTCGGTGGCAGCCGGGTGGTACTATGTCGCAGCAACCGCCGTCATCGGCCTTGCGGGGGGTGCATGGCTGATTATTGTATGAACGGACATTTGTTTTGGACTCTGTCTTACCGGGCTACAGACGATTGTAGTTGTATTGTCGCTGGAGCCTCTGGTTGCTTTACCGATACCATCTCTGCATACCACTAGTACTGTTTTATGTGTAGTCGTCAAGAAATAGATATTCACCTCATATAAGTTCTCACAGTGCATGCCCCGACTACTACGAGGTGACCTTTTGATAGTAACCCACCTAGCCATCCACAGACCAATTCAACATGTCAGGCTCGGAATCAAACACTGACCTCGTCGCCGTGGCATGTGTCGCAGATGCCTCCCTCCTTCTCGCCTCAGAGTGGTCTCGAGTTCTGATCGAATATGTCTACCCACTCCTCAAGCGCTTGCACGAGTTGCACCCTTCCCATCAAGTAAGTTCGGTATGCTATCTTTCAGACACCGCCTGACAATATTTCCCTAGTTCCGTGTAGCATTTGTGACTTATGGTGCCGCAGATACGCGGCCATTACCCCTTCTTTCCAAGAAATACTTTGCCCCCCTCTCTCAGGTCACGAAGGAGCTCCGCGAAGATCCCTCGAGGTTCGGTATTGGCCAAACAAACTCTGGAAGTGGTAAAGGATTGTCTGCACTCGAAGGATTTGTTGCTGCGATCGAGGTATGACACCGTTTACCTCGATAAGACATTCCACCTAAAATCTCAATCTCGCCATAAAGTTGTTCGACATCCTGATGGCGTCTGCCAACTTCAATCATTCGCAATTGCAATCACCACAGAAAGACAATCGGTCATTGGTCTCACATCTCCTGCATATTGCGGCCTCTCCACCCGACAATGCCCAGAGACCCCGGTGTAACACCCTGCTCCACCTGGATTTTGTTACTTGGGACTCCATTCCTGCAGAACTCCGCAAAGTAAGTGATATCCTATGTACTTGTTTCGGTGCAGAACAGCTCATCTGTTTAACAGAGAAAGATTAATTTGAGCTTGATCGGCCTAAGAAAAATACCCCAGTTCCAGGATCTTCAATCATCGGTTCGTACACGATCTGACTTTGTTGAATGCCGTAGCATATCATCCACCTTGACAGGTAGCGGGTCCGGGTGCTCAATTCCCATGGTTCAATGTACATACCCCGCATGTCCTATTACTCGCCGGCTTCCCCACACCCCATAAGACAGGTAAGTTTGCGTGAAACCGAAGTTAACACTTTCTCACTGCCCCATAGGCACCAAACGCCAGACAGATGTTGTGCCTTCTGATCCAAGTCCGGATGCGAAACGGCAGAAGGTCGCTACTGATACCGTCTCAAATGCCTCGTCTGCATCTCCTGCTCTCGCTCCCGCACGGATACCACAAAATCAACGTTCGCAACAGACAGTGTCTTCTTCACAAACCACACACCCACCCTCTGCCCTGAATTCTACTCCGGCTCAATCTGCTCAGGCCACTCCGCCTGTACTATCTTCCATACCTGCAACTGCATCACCTGTTCCTGCCTCTGTCCCTGTCCCAGCCCCAGCTCCAGTTCCAGCTCCAGCTCTTACCCCAGCTCCTTCCCCAGCTCCAGCTCCGGCTCTTGCTTCAGCCCCTGTCTCTGTACCATCCCTAGAATTTGGGGATGAGGTTTGGGAACAGGTAGTAATACCAACAGGCCTGAAATTTGGACAGCTGTTCGAGCGTCACAAAATGTTGGAGGTAGAAATTTCCTCTTTAAAATCGAAGATCACCGAAGCCGAAGGCGCTGGCCAGCCTGTGGTTCTAGCTAAACTCAAAGCAGAGAAAGATCGCAAGGATCATATTGAAAAGCAAATTAAAATGCTGCTGAAGCAACACTATCATAAGGTACTCCTCGCCAAAAAGTCCCTGAATGTGCCAGCTCGTGCGAGCAGATCAGTGCTTCCAAATGGATCTGTAGAAGCAGGTCTGTCCACCCAATCTCTTCCTCCGAGCGCATCTATCCCATTGTCGACGAGCCTCCCGGTGGATGAGCACAAACCCAGTGTTTCTGATTCACAAATAATGGCGCATCTTTGGCAGTCTCGAGTTAATACGACATCTGCTCCCGACGGTGGTACTCCTCAGGGGGGACCCAGTCAAACATCGGCCCACACAGTCACATCTCCCGAGGTTGCCGCTCAAATGCAGAAGTTAGTTGAAAAGAAAGGGATTCGACCGCAAAGTCTTGGACCGTCTCCACAGCCATCAGGGTCAACATCGCAACAAACAGCTGTTAGCCCTAATGTAACAAATGCGCAACCATCCAACACTTCTGTATGGTTTGGGACGCTCTCAGGAACTTTCCACGGACCCGGCAGTCAGGTAATGAAAGAAGTGCATGTGCATGTAACCGGGGTCATTGCACCACAAACGCCGACCGAAATGTAGGTCGTCTACGTCAATCCCGGGCTATGGACTCAGTGGATTTGCAGCCGCAAGGAAATTCGCACGGACATTTGGCCCAGAAGCCTGACTCTGATTCCTTGCAAGGAGCCTCTCAGTGATCCAACCGTGCTGCCAGCTTGGCTTCAGCGCCACCAACCTCAAACAGCACTGATGAAATTTTCGCCTAACCCTCAAGCTCCTGACGTACCAATGAACAAACAGAATTTCCAAGTGCTCACCAAATTTATGACCGAGCATGGTATAGTGAGTATTGCCTGACAATACTTATAGCCAACCCATTCACGTGAACTGTAGTTTGCCTACACAGGATGGCTTTTGCCAACAGGAAAAGCTTTGCGTACCATCTTCATTTTTGCAATGGGTCAGGGTTTCCTCGCAGGGTATGTGTTCCCCAATGGCATACCCGATCTGCCCGGATCCGGGAACCTGTTGGATCCCCAACCCCCAATCGAGGAGATAAAGCCTCCATCGATAAATCCTATAACCCTGCCAGCATTGTTGCAAGGGCTGGATCCCATGAAACTACGACAATTTCAGCATCTCTATCGACAGGAACAACTACGACGGCAGCAATTACAGCAAAACCTGCAATCTCGGAGTACCCCAGGGCAGGCCCCGATCGGGATGACCATATCCCAAAACCCATATAACGCGGTGGCGAATATACCTGTAGGATTGCATGTGAGTATTTCGTGAGTTAGAGGTGATGTAGTAATGAATTTCACTCAAAGGCAAATGTAAATCCGGCAACGAATACTGGAGCATATAATGTGGGTGGCGGAACTGTGAACTACGAGATGATGCAATCCTTCATACAGCGTAATGTGGATGGACCACCCTCACAAGGAATGAACGCAGGCGGAATGAATCCAGGCCAAATGTCATAGCTTGTGCTACCCCCCTATCTCGCTGAAACCTGATTGAAACTGTACAGTTTGACTACTTTACATTCGCTTATGGAGCGTCGGACTTGCTACGAACCCACGACTGGATGTTTCATCATACTTGGGGTGTACTGAATGCACCATCGGTTCCTTGTATCTTGTCATGGTCCGCTAGATTTGCTTGGGCTTCGTAGACCGTTATGACAGGATCGTTCTTCCGCTACATATCATAATATTAGTATTCAATAATGCGGTTTACCAGAAACTAGCCCACGACGTACTTGGGTCCAGTGGCCGAGGAATCCGATGTAGTACAGCCGAGTAGAGTCAGCTCCTTGATTTGACGGGATGAACAGGGTCACCGAGGTCGCATTAGAGAACTTAGTTGCTCTATGATGCACTCAATTTGAGCGCACGATGCGAATCATTGAGGGAGACCACACCTGACAGCGTATTCGCCTACCTCTCGCCCAACTGCGATCTCAAACTCCTGTGCTGGACTCTTGTCCGAAACATCATCAAAATCTAGGCTCGGTTCGTTTGCAAACTAGGGGCGTTGAGCCGCCAAACGAACTCAGATGATAAGCACCCGAACATGGAACAGCCATGATCTACACACCAGTGCAATCTTTTGAGGGGTCTGATCTCCGGGACCGGCTTTTAATAGAAGAGAGCGTAGCTTGACAGAGCCTGTGAACGGAACGCGGATGATCCTCTCAGTGGAGAAACGCGTTCAGGATCAATGACCCGTAGACGAGGGACCGATGGGATCTCACAATTGCTCATCTGCATCTGATTCCAGGTACTGCGGTCGACTTAATAGACGCGTATGGCAGGTACTTTTTACCACCCGTCACGTACCACTTGTTCATCCATACGTTCGTGCCACGGTTTGATGAGGCTCGATCCAGATCCCGTGGCATTTAGGGCGACGACATGGGGCCGGTCGATATAGGGAAACAGATTGTCGTTGGGACCTACATCCCCGCCAGGACCATGGTCATGATCATGATCATGACTTTCGTGACCGCAACCGTCGTTGGGGTGGTGATGATTGGACATGTCCAACAGCCTGAACAAAGCTTCAGCCAGGGTCAGGAACTACATACTAGCAAGAACGTAGCATTACCGAAACAGGGCTCAATGAAATAAGGATAAACAAAGCCCGGCTTACTCACTAACCATCAACCAGTGAGATAGACCTGTTCCGTGAGTGTCGACGCCTTAATCTTTGCCCTGTAATATGCATATGATGCACTCATGTAATTTGCGTTCGATCTTCGGGCCTCATTCCAAAAGGTGTGCTTGCCGGCTCAACCTGAGGTCCGTGAGCTGAGACAACCTGGACTATCCTGATTTGCTTTCTGACACCCTCTTACTTCCATTTGCTCACGACTCTTTTTTATCGTCTAGTTTACTGGTAGTAATAGATTGACGCCCCGTCCGGACGACTACTTGTTCGTGTGGCGTCACCCCGTAGCAATGACGTCTTATTGATAATGCTCGATAGCTGTATACGCAAGCCAAATTTCAATTCAATGCTTGATACCCCTCGGGCCCCATCTACCGCGAACGCCGCTCCCTCTGTGGTTGAGCCGTCTAACTTCAAGGTATACAGGGCACCTTCCTCTTCTGGTGGTTCTCCAAGTGCGTGCATGGGCCCTGAATCATCATCTACTGGCGTTGACGGTGTGGGTTTGAAGCCAGGGAGTTGCCAGAGTCTTACTTTACCCCGACCGCAGCTGATCTCAAGGCCGCACAAGCTACACTGACCGCCCGGACGGAAGCGCTGGTCAATGCACCTTTACAACTACGAGCCACGAGGGAAGCGGTCGAGAAAGCAAGAAGAGATAGATGGCCAAGTGTGAATGCTTGCCTTTGGTTTATCTACTCATTTGAACTGACTCACCGTCAACAGACAACCATTCGTGTCAGATTTAGCGATCGTACCCAACTAGAGAAGACATTCCCGTCAACGGATAAGATTCGTTCTGTATATGCATTTGTTCGCTCGTCACTCCGTGATGATGTGAAACCGATTAAATTCATACTATGTCAGTGATCTTCACGATGTATCTAGATCTCTTCTCATGCAACCTTACCTATCTAGATCAGTCGCCGCCTAAACGGGATCTCAAAGTTTCTGACCCAAGGGTCAGAGACTTGACACTATCAGAGCTCCAACTAGCACCATCATCTGTCCTTTTGCTCAGATTTGAAGATGAATCTCTAAACAGTTCGTATCTTACACTTGCGTCGTCTAATTATGCTGATAACCAGTAGAGAGTAATGTGTCCGCACCTCTACTGTCGTCCATTGTTGCGCAGGCTGTTGAGTTCCCAAAACCACCCGTTTTCGAGGAACCCAAAACAGTCTCAAAGCCGGCGACATCCTCGAGCCGTGGCCAAGAGAGCACCGGTTCTGGGGAGAAGAAGATACCTAAATGGTTCATAGCTGGATTGAGTAAGCAGATGTATTTTGTCGTTGTGTCAGCCATCCAACCGACATCATGATGTAGGGAAGTAGTAACCACAAGGGACACTGTTGCTTCAATTCAAGTCAAATTGTATTACGCGAACAGGTGTATCATGACTCATGCATCTCACTTGTATGTACTTCCACAACTGCACTTGTTTCAACATGTCTTAATACACTGGGAATTGTGGATCTACATATTTTGACCATGCGCGTAGTCCTCCGATAACATCCGCTACGTCGAGCAATGAGTTCACCTCACGAAGTGTTTCCGCTGCAATTTGCGAGTCGTTTCCCAGTCGGCACAAGACCACGATTTTCGTGGTGTCAGCGGATGAGACATAGGCATGAGGATCTGCCAGCAGCTGTGGAAGTGGGACGTCTACACGAAATATGTAAGGGGCACAAGGAGAATATAAACTGTCGGGCCCACTCAATGAAGTCGGCAAATGACATATGCCAAACTCGGTCTTGGGACGAACGTCTAGCAACAAGCATCGTTCCTGCGATCCAAGTTTTTCTTGTAACTCCTATGAAACAAAATGAGAGCCATTTGCAGTACAGGGTTGAGCAGCTTACTTGAACAGAGATACGGTGACCGGGGTTGCCTGAAACTAAACCTCTTGCTTCCCAATCCGGTCGGGGTCCTCCGCAAAATGCGATGTAGTCAGTCTCATGGATGGAACCCAGCCGCTGCGCATCTGTTCCACACGCAGCGCAAGTTAATTTCTTCTCCCTTAGCTTGATGGTTCGGAACGGTGGGACTGACAGCGCCGAAAATAATATAAGGGTAGCTTTACCGCCTGTGCTAGCAACCTGTCTCAGGGAAGCGACTAACAAAAGCATCGTGGTACACACCGTGTAATCCAGTAAGTATCTTGATAGTTTCCAATGCTTGCATGACCCCGATAACACCAGTGACAGCACCCAATATGCCCATCTCTTCACAGCTCCCGGACATCTCTGGCGCGGGAGGTTTTGGGAATATACAACGATAGCAGGGTCCCGAGTCGCCAAGGTTGTAGATGCAGAGCTGGCCTTCGTATTTTTGAGCGGCACCGCTCACTAGAGGTCTTCCAAGCCGAACTGCGGTGTCAGACAAAAGGTATCTGGTCGACATATTGTCCGTGCAATCTAGAATGACATCGTATGGCTGCAAGAGCGTCATCGCATTGGACGAGTCCATCGCTTCGTTGATGGCGTCCACTCGAACCGTCGAGTTGATTCTGAGAAACATCACGACTTGAGTGAAGCGTAAAACGAGCAGTCTCACCTTTTGATGGCAGCCGCCGCCGAAAGTACTTTGGACATGCCGATCGTCTCTTCATTGTGGAGAACCTGTCTCTGTATATTGGACAGTTCGACTGTGTCATGGTCGACGATAGCGATGCGTCCTGGTTTCGGCCAGTAATTATGCAGGTCACGCGACGGAGAGGAAACGCTTGCCGACGCCGGCGGCGGCGAGGTACTGGAGTGCGGGACATCCAAGCCCCCCCGCACCTATTACGGCTACCGATGCACGTTGCAGTTTGATTTGACCTATGAACGCGTGAATCTAGTGGAGAATAGCAGAAGAAAGATGTTATAAACCCTGGAGGCCGAAGTTGTCCAGAATCATTTGGCGGCCATAGCGAGGATAATCGTCAATATTGGCCAACCGGGCGGGAGAGTCCTCCATGGTGAGTGGTCGTGTCTGAGTTGTCGCGTTCTCCGGTTCTCGTGTGATGTCCAGGAGCTTGAGCTCTAATCGGGGCTAACCTGATTGACCACAAACGATCATCGGACGGTTCGATCTCAGTCGACATGGCCACGCCCACGGGCAGCGCACGGAACGACGCCGCGCAAACTTCGCAGACTGCGCCCACCGCTTCAACCTCGACTGCGGCTTACATGCCCAAGGATGGCATGCCTATCATGCATCAAAGTGCGTACTTGTTGCTTGCCATCAGTATAAGCCCTGAATGTCACATCCTAGCGCGGGCACCGCCCCTCCTTCCATGGCCAGATATCGGTCGTATTGCCAAGTGGTCTGTGTCCTCTTACAAGTTCGGCTTTGGAGCGGAGTGCTTGAGAGATGGTGATCCGGACACTTTCTGGCAGTCAGTCTCATTGTCCAGTCCTGAATCCGATCCACGGCACTGTATTCACTGCGAGCCAGTTCTGATGGTCCCCAGCCCCATTTCATCACCATCGAATTTCCTCGCAAAGTTGCCATTCAGGTCCATTCCCCACATACCTTGACGTTGCTGACGGCCTGATGTGCTCCTGTCTAGAAAATCAGTATATACCTCAGTTGGCTGCAAGACGACTCTTACACGCCGTCGACCTTGGCAATTCGTGCCGGCACCGGCCCGAGCGACCTCCAAGACGTGCGAGTCGCAACGCTTGACAAACCAGATGGCTGGATCACTTTTGACGTCTCGTCAGAACTGAGCGAGGACGGAACTACTTAGTGGGCATCTCGCACCGTCAGCTCGCAGTCGTTGCTGTACTCATGTAGTGTTCCGTTTTCTAGCAAACCAATCCATGCCTACGTACTCCAACTCATTGTCATTGCCAACCACATGAGTGGCAAAGATACTCATATTCGTGGACTGAGAGTTCTTGGGCCTATCGAGTGCGTCTCCTTGTTCTCCCCGGCTGGTGGGACTACAGGCCTGACGACCACTTGCGGTCTGTCAGGGACAATGTTACAGATGATGACCCATTCCCGTTTACGACGTCTGCGTTCAAGATGTACGAAACAATTCGATAGATTACGCCTACTCCACATTAGCTGTGTGCTACATTGTATAACATTCTGTCCGCAGTATCACCTGCTCGCGCAACAGTGGGCAATCTCATAGTACATAGATAGAAAACAAACCACAAAGCCGGACTAGTGGTTGGTGAACTGTTATTTACTATGTTGGTACTGCGATACATGTTGGAGCCCAGTATAGTGCCCTAGGACGGTCGGATTAGTTGTTCCCCGTAAATGAGAGTATGACGGGTGGACGTGTCCATTGTAATACGGCTGGCTCCCCTGCGAATGAATGGATACCCCGCCATTCACTGGGTACGAATTAGTGGTGCGAGGGTACGATGAAGAAGGGGGCCATTGTTCGTGCGGCATAGCCTGTGTCTGAAGACAAGGAAATGTGAGGCGCATGTCCATACAACGTCGAAAAAGATCTCACGTGAAAGGTAGGTGGGTATGCGGTGATGCCAGTTGCCGAGATTGCATGCGGCGTAACAGTATATCGTGCGTGTTGAGGCAAATTGATATCCTGGTGCGAGTAGGTCGGCCTAGAGGTCGAAAATCCTCCTTGTTGGGGCTGATAATGTGCAAAAGTGACACCTGCCGGTCGGGGCTGTGAAGCGTAGGCGTGGGAAGGAGCGGCTGGATGGAGGTCAGGTTGATCGTTGGGGTATCTTGCATTAGATGGCGAATTTGGATAGTACACATTGTTGGGATAGTTTTTGGGATGATTTGACGGTTGGCCATAAATTCCTTGAGAGCTGTGCTCTCTGTTGTTCATTCCTAACGAGGGAAAGCCAACAGGATAAGTTGAGGACGAGCTCTTGGAATGACACTGCCGACAGATAAATTCCTCGGCGCCCCAAGCACGCCTTGGGAGTCCAGACATGGCGTCGTGTTTGTCGTGGCAGACAATATGCTGCCACTTGTTACAGATTCCGCAACACATTAAGGGAACATCATTGTCCTATTAAAGATGTAATGTTGGACGTGAACGCCATCCCGGATAGAAACTCACCTGATTAATTCCCTTGCGTCCGCAAACCTCACAATCAAGCTCCCAGTTGCCAACTGGGCCACGAGACCCACTGCCCGTGCCACTGAAATGAGGTACGTTCAAAGTGACAGACATCTGACTTTGCCCGACTGGCAGGAGAGTGGAGCCCCTCGCTTCCTGAACTGTGGCCACTGATGTGTCGGGTCTGCAAGCTGCGGTTAGAACACAAGAGCTGAAACTTTGACGATAGTCTAACCTAGAATCTGCCTCAGGAATCTCGGCTGATTGTTGCTCCCGAAGCTCGCGCTCCTTCCGACGTTGCTCTCGGGCATTCTCCCTCTTCAGCCTTTCCGCTTGTTCCCTTTGTTGTCGTGCTTCCAGTCGTCGGGCTCGACCCATCTTTTCTTCCTCCTCAAGGCGTTTTCTCATTGCTGCACGCTCTTCTTCCTTCTCAATCTCCTTCATTGCAATCCTGGATGAACGCTTGCGCTGCACGACAGCCTCCTCCATTCGTTTCTTCTTCTCCACTTCCTTGAAGGGCATAAGGTTACATCTGATTTGGTCACGAGCCACACGTACCCTGAGTCCAGCGGTGATCATAGGAACGATGGTCTGTGTTAACACTTTATAAAGTGCCTTTTCTGCATAATGCGTTGCTCGTTCAAACGGTTGCTCAATGCTTTCCCATTCGTCGAGAGTCGCACATATCTGGCTCAACAAGTTAGCAGATAACTGGGATGGATAAAGTGAATAATGCGAACCGTTTCCCACTCTACAAAATCATCGGGGAGAGTCATTGGAGGGCCCGACTCAACTAGCTTCGCCTCCTCATGTTGATCCTCGGGATCTAGATCGACTTCTTTTCCCTCAGACTCTTGGTTTTCTGCCTCCGTGTCCACTGTCGTCGTCTCCTTGGAATATCCTTCTTCTTCTTCACCTTCTGCATCTTCATCGCCGTCACTGAGTTCGGTCAGTTCGCTGATTGAACTTTCGTCACTTCCTAGGCCGATTTTCGCCCTTTTCTTACCGGAGGGCAAGGGACTGGACGGTGGATTCTTGGCGTAGTTCTTATGGGTATCACTCCCAATTAACCATTCATCCGGTACCTCTTGCCATTCATCATCTTCAACTGTTGTGCCTCGTAATCGCGCACTGACCCTTATTCCAGTGGGTTTATGAGTAACTGTGGATGCCGTCCGAGTGCGAGAACAGGTCATTTGGCGTCGAAATTCGGCGAGATCCCTTGCCTGTGCATCTAACCTTTGGTTTGCCCGCGTTTTTGCGGCACGTCCTTCTCGAGTGCCGGGAGAAGGTTGAGATTGTGCCTTGCTTCGAGTGGAACGAACACGAGATGATTGCTCAATGGGTCCCGAAGACAGGTTCGTTCGCTGGCGTTTCGACGTGTGGGGTTGCGGTGGTTCCTTTGCAGCAGTTTTGGAGGTCCCACCTGATTTCCTTTTTCGCTTCAAGTTCAGTCTGGGTGGCTCTCGCTGAATCCAGAGTCGGTCACCTGCACACGATGTTAGAGATTGTACGAGATGCTATAATCGCAGCCCTACCAATCAGCCAATATGCATTCCTCTTTGCGTCGTATCCAATAGGTTCAATGCGCTTTGTATCCCCAAGGAAGTAAATTTGTGAGGAGGGGAAGACGCAAGGTGCATGGAGACTGACATACCCAAGCAGCTTGGTCGTCATCCGACTTCATTTGCTGGCGAATCCGTAGAGGATTCTGAAACTGCCATTCTGCCAAGGTATGCAAAGACTCGAGCTTTTCAAGCATCGAGAGATCTAACCAATCAAGCTGCTTCTCGGGCACCTCTAGCGATACGGAAAAATCGTCCTCTTCTTCGGCCTTTGTGGAGGAGACAGGGTCTTCGTCTTGAACTGAATGTTCGGCATCAGCTGTGCCATTAAGAGAGGGAGCTGAGGTAGACTGGGCTCGTTCTAGGATTTCGTTCTCGTGTTCTGGTTGGTCAAGGGGATCAGAGGGAGCAACGAGGGGGGGCGTGGATGTTCGAGAGGACTCGATGATGAGATACTTAGAACGGGATGGAAGGCCAATTGGACTGGCGTCGGGATCCCTCCTCTGGTATTGGCGTCGCAATACATTTTGCCAGTTGTCGGGACTGGAGGTAGACATTGTTTAGGAGGTTGTAGAAAGGAGAATAGTACGAGATGATGACGTACGATATCTTCCTATCCTGAGTGAGCGTCATGAGGAGGCGCTGCATGATGCGGGACAGACCGCGGTCGGTCGAATGGACGAGATCATTTTCAATGTCCTGTAACGCAGGGAGGATGTGGGAGGCGTGGGGGGAATGCTGAGGGACAAACTTACGATCAAAGTGACGTCACTCGTAGCGAGGAGAGGATTGAACGTGAAGAAGAATTGAGAAAAGGCCGCCCATTTCCAATGTCGACGGAGGAGGTGAAGGTTGGAGTCGTAGGGGGTCTCAATTTGCTGGGGGACGGGGTCGTCCTGAGGCGTCACAGAGGCCGTGACGGTGCGGGTAGAGATGCGGCGAGGCATGCGCGCAGCCAAGTGAGCCGTTATAGAAAAAGGTCGGAGATCTACCGGCAGGCTTGGACCAAGCGGGACTTGCAGGACGCAATACTGGGGCGCTCGCGATACGGCAACAAATCAATATACAGCCGAGGCTCGACGAGAGTCGTTGGGACGAAATAAAAAAAGAAAGACAGGCTGGAGTACAGTATCGTGATTCGTGTGTTCGCCTTGGCTTACGGTTCGAAATCGACCCTCCTCTGCAAAATTTTCCCATAAATCTGCCCCAATCTTATGTCACGCACATGCCATATACAAGTATACTTTAACACGAAAACTATCCTGTGCCCGCATTTTCGCCCTGCTTCTTCGCCCGTTTTCGCATCCTCGCTTTGGCTGCTTTGGATATCCGACGAACCCCAGGTGCTTGGTAGCTGTGCGTCTCCTCAGCACATCGCACAACTTGCTATTGGTACAACTCACGTCTCTCGACTGTGCTCAATGGCCTTGGTGCACAGGGTGATCTTCATGTGGGGCGCAAATGCCTGTTTCACGCTGCTCCAGTTCAGATCGAACGACCTTGCAGCAACGCCGCATCACGCACTGTGAATGACCATCAAGCGCGAGTTGTAATGCTTCCACTCGTTCCTCGCCCTCAACCGGCATTTTGTGTCGCTGGTCAAATAGGAGCTGGTTGTATTGGTGCAGTCCAGACGCATCGCCCGCGGACACGTCGCGCCCTTTCAGATATTCGCGCTTTATGATCTCGACGACAGAGATCAGACGCGGAATAGTCGATGTCGAAACGTCTGCCGGGGCCGAATACAAAACAAGCGGCTTGTCTGGATGGCACTGCTGGCGTTGAACACTTTGCTATTTCGAGAGCAATGTAACGTACTTGAAAGAAATCCAGCGCTTTCTTGACACAAACGCGTAGTTTCCCGTGTCTAGTGATGCGGATAGAATCCGGTGCATCAGCCTCGTCGCAGGATGCAGTCGCTGGTTCGGTAACATCCATCGAAGTCCCAGGAACAGAGCCACCTCCAGTCGTGAGAAAGGTTTTCGTACATGGAGTACTACAATGATACAACTTGTGCTCTACCTACCGAACTACCATAGTTCTGCCGCTACGAATCTGTCAGTACAGCTCAAATCCATGCCTGAGTATACTCACCTAACAGTCTTCCTTTCCGTTGCAGCGACTTCTGTCTTGGCGCGGTTGAGGATCTTTTGGAATTCTGCGACGCGGTGACGCATTCGGGAGTGCATGTAGGCCTTGCAACATTTAATGTGATAGTGGAGGTAGTCGCGGAACAGCTGGATATGAGATATGGTATTGTATGATGTATCGGCCCTGGCAAAGTGACGAGGAAACAGCACAAAGGTGACATATCCAATGTCCTCAGAGTCACGGAGCCCAGGTACGTCACGAATTTCCAGGGGCGGATCACGATTTGTATAAAGGACTTGAGGTGCATTCTGAATGCTGGGCTGACGCCGAGCATCAACGAATTCCTGGTACAGCGACGTCACGGACTGGCTTCTTTGCAAGCAGCACGCTCGGCTCACCTGCAAAAATACTTTTCCAAAAATTCTGTCCGTCTCCTCTCGAAAGACAGTCGAGAATATTACTGTCACCCGATCTGGTGATGCCCGGATGTATATGGCTTCCTCATCACGATAGTGGATTTGCATCAGGTCCCCATGAACACCCCCGGAAGCCTCCAACTCTTTTTGCTGGCGAAACGCCAACTCGAACGGTGCTGCGAGGGCATTCCGCTTTAAGAGGGCAATAGATTTGATTAACGTATCCCGATCCGCTGTGGCTACTCAGTGAGGTTCGCAGATGATGCTTAACGCGCGTACTTTCGTCGACAGGGAGCTGTTCAATATCAATATCGAGGCTGATATGGTATTCTGGTTCGGTCTGGGCCTTGATCAAGCTGCCATACTCCCGCTTGAGTACCTCGAGTGCTCCATATGCAACGAGCTCGTCCCAACAACGAATGTTCATCGAAAGTTGCACCACCGTCTTTTTGTCTGGCGTCGACATGTGGAACCTAACGCCGTCGAAATCCACGAACAGGACGTCCAGAGATGACGGTCTGGTCATGATTGAGCGCGATATTCCCAGTAGTGCATGGATAATGAACCTACTTGACAGCTTTGTCTGCCAAGGTCGTCTGTATGATAACATTGTGAGACTAGTGCCGAATTAGCTCGAGATGTAGTATATGATAAACCACCTAGTTACCTCGAGGAGGATCATGGTTGAATGACCCAAGTGTAGGCGTGAGAACAAATCATATCTGTCGCAACGTTATTTCCCTCGACAGCTTTTCAGACATCCAACTACATCATATACTAGCTTACAAAAGAGCCACAAGTCTCAACCATGGGTTAGTCGCTTGACTTCTTCGTGACCATGAAACTCACATAGGACAGCGCCCAAAAAATCCAAGGCATCCAAGATGTCGCTCAACGAATTTCTTGGCGATCATAGTATGCGTAAATTTTCGTACACCTCGCTCCCTTCGCTGATTCCGCGAATAGCTCTCGGTTCATGGGCCGATGAAATGGATGCCCTCCCCAC